>VVHJ01061340.1:0-18755 GCA_015107715.1 Tylochromis polylepis | reverse complement strand
CTGATTGGGGAGGGGACCAGAGAAAACTACAGAGTCCGACATTGTTTTGGCAAAGTCACACACCGATTCAATATTGATTTTAGTGACCTCCGATTGGCGTAACCGGGTGTCATTACTGCCGACGTGAATTATGATTTTACTGAATTTACCTAATAAAAGTTGATATTTTCTATTATTACTAATAACCTAGTAATAATATGGGCCCATCCCCCAGGAGTGGGCCAGTTGTCAATGAATCACTTGCTCAATCAGACAGACACACACAGTGGCTCAGGGCAACAGATTCAGCTATGTTAGTTATGGGTAAACAAGCTCAGGCTTACTGACTGCTGCTCTCTTTAAAGCACTCCATCTATTCAGTGTGTGTGTGTGTGTGCTTGTGTGTGTGTAGTTGGTAGGAGCCTTCTGTTGGGCACAAATGCTGGTGCCTGGATTCAATACTGCCTTTACGTGTCCAAGAAACTCAGTTAATCTGGACATTCAGCACACTGAGCCTGTGCACAAAAATCCTTTCACGCATCCACACTGGAGTCCCTGCAAAAACCTTCTGCACTTATAAAAACTGCACTTCACACTCTAAGGATCCATCTGCCCAAACATACACTCACCACTAAATAAATACCAGCATGCTTTTGTTTTTAATGAGTGTACAGTAGCTGGACCTCCACCTATTGTCTGAAACGTATTAACAGCTGGCTGCAGCTGCTCTACAGTTGGTGCATCGTTCTTTTTCTGGTACACCACTTCAGATGAGAACCAATTACACTGTACGTATATTTTGCTCTCCCCTATCTCTCAAAGATGGACAGAGCGACCGCCCTGCTTCTGTAGACCAGCCTCCTCTGGTGAAGTTCAAATAAAGATGGGGTGAAAAGTTGAACAGAAAAGAACAACCAGAGCAGTCTGCCATGGTTCAGTCATTTACAGAAGATTATGGTCCAAGAATTGCTTGATCTGTTCAATAAACTCTGGGTTTCCATAACTGGGTCCTCTAGGTGTAAATGTAATATTAAAATATAGCTGCTTTGTTAAGAAAACCCCTTCCCTCCTATTGCATTATATATCACCAAATGTACTATCAAAAAGGATTATAGTTCATAATGTTGCACAAGTACTGTGACTCATTGTGTATGTGTTTGAAACTGTGATGATTAAGGTAAAAGTGATGTCTACAAACAATCAGTTAACCCCTCCCTCCCTTCCTCTCAGCTCGACAGGTGGTTAACTCAGGCTGAACAGGCCGCCAAGCTTGCATTACACTGGCAGATCCCCTGGGCGGTTGGTGAGTGCACATACATTTTTGTCAGTAATGTTTTAATACATTCTTCCTTCTAACCATTACCTCAGGCTGCACAGTTGATCAAATTTTAATTTCAATAATGATTTTTGTGTTCCAACAATCAATGAATGTGATCAAGGGGTGTTGAAAATGCACGCTCTGCCAACAGAACACAGAACTGTCCTTAAATCAGCGCCTGACAACATGCCTGTATGTGTCAGTCACAGTGCTTTCCAGCACTGAACAGCCTGAAGTTACCTGAGTGGTCCTGACCGCAGTGATGTGCTCTATATCACAGACTGTCAAACAAAAGTCTAATGTCTGCCACAGCAGAAGACCACGAGCTCTGCACAGCAGAGCGTCACAAAATGCAGTATGATGAAGGCCAAACAATGCAGTGGTTGCTAAGGTGAATTGCCAAACATAAACTCAGATAAAATTTTACATCCATCATGCAAGTATGGATGACATGGAGTGAAAGAAGCCTTCTAAGAGATGCACTGAATTTGGGTGAATAAAGAGGACCAGTTTTATTTTTACGCAAGGATTTGTAAGTTAGCAGGAAGGTGGCAGTGTCCTGTTTACCTCACTAAGATCAATGAATAATCCTGATCAACATAATCATCATTATTACCACCACTGAAGCCTCAGCTTTGTTTTAAACAACACCAAAGAACACATCTACCAGTTAATCCTGTTGTTAATAGTATGATGCAGTATTAGGGCCACATTAAGAAAAAAATAATTAGTGTTCATTTTGAGAATAAAGTCAAAATGTTGAGATTAAAGTTGTTTCAAGTCAAACATCTGCCACAGCTCATAGAAAACGCCCTGTGTTGATGATCTAGTGAGACAACTTGATGAGCTGTCTTCTTGTGTCTTGGTCTACAACATACACCCTCCCTACAGCATCAAGCAACGTGAACTTGACTTGAACTTATTTCTCTTTTAGCACATAAACACAGCGTGGTGATGCGTATAAGGACACTGACGAGAAGGTGCAGAAAGCTGCATCTAGTTAGAAGGGAAAAAAACCACACAAACTTGGAGGAGTTGGCCGGATTTGTCCAAAATGAAATGGCTGCAATTGACAGATGCAAGGATACAGATGCTTACAGCCTCGAGCACGCGTTTGACTTGAAGCGACTGTAATCTCCTCCTTAAAATATCATTTCAAGTTTAATCTTGAAAATTTGATGGTTTTTTTCTTAATTTGGCTCTAATATTTCTTGTTTTTAACTCCAGAAACAAAAAAAAATGCAGCTATTTCTGCCATATAAGGTAACAAAGACACATTGCCTTTACTGTATGTTGACTGATGACAGCTAAATGTATAATCATCTCTCAAAGGCCCGTTCTGAGTCAGGAAAAACCTCAAACCCTAAAACCAAGTCAGAATCCACCGTCATCGCCTTGCAAGGTGTCAGAAACGGTCCTCATTACTGTGGCCCTCCCAAAGGGAGAGATGACAACACAGGAGCTCACGTGTGTGTGAGAGCTGTGCTGCTGTGTTGTCCACAACATGCTTTGTTTGAATGTGCTAGCATTTCCATCCTTTGTTCATTCACAGCACACACTAGTCAAGTCTGCATGCACACACCCTGTCACTGAAGGGGTATGACTTTACTCTAAAACTCTGTGTCAGCAAATGTGTGTATACACACGCACACGCAAGCAAGCAGCAATGGGGATGCTGACCCAGCATTCCTTCCAGTCTGGGCTGTCTACCTATTTTCCTGTGACTGGCTAACACAGCACCACTGTAATAAGACCGTCTTTAGCTCTTTGTTGTTTATCAGTCTGCAGTGAGATTTAGAGGAAATATTCTGTTTGTATTGTGTTGTATTTATTGAATCTTACATCAGCAACTTCATTAAGTGTTTAGAGTAACCCAAGGTGCCATGTCCATTGCTCTACTGGGAGATGCTAATGTGGGCAACAACAGTGTGACCTGGAGGGGATGTGACTGGGAGGAACAGTCTGCCTCCCAGGCAGTGCTTGTGTGCTAATCACAAAGAAGAGGAAAGAAAGAGAGAAAATAAATAAATGTATATGCACACACGTGTGTGGGAGTTTCTCTGTCACTGCACAAAAGTCATTGATACTATTAATTATTGATATACATTTAGCTGCAATGATGGTTAAAAAATAAATCAGGTTGCATGTATTATTTGGAAAAAAATATGGATTTTATGATTTTCTCAGTTTATAAATACTTAGGATTATGTGATTTTAATTGGCATTAAGGGTTAAAATTCTGAATTTGAATGAAATTTAGATTTTCATGGCTAGGACTGGTGCTAATTTAAAAAAATCAGATCGGTCAAAGTGGAAAAATATTTTAATATATATTAATTTTATAGCATTTTGTAAACGTAAACAAGAGGTGGCCATTTTTGGCCACAAACAAGCTGAATGGGAGTTTTATCTATTTTGCTCTCCCTGCATAAAAATAACAGTGCATAATAATCAGTGTTGTTGTTAATCAATTACATGTCCCAGACTCAACTATTAATAATACAAGAAAATCCAGTAGCACTGCGAATATATGAAATTGTGAGTTTCGAGGTTGTCTTCCAACAAGTGCATTATACAAACAAACTGGTGTTTTAAGGGTTAAAAATGTAAAAAGTAATGACTATTTTATATTTATAAAAAGAACTGATGTTCGTTAAAAACTTTATGCAGAAAAAGTAGCAAAAAAACAAAAATAATAAAAATTACAGATTGTACTGTTGGTGGACACTTGGCCACGAACAAGCTGAAAGGATAGTGATTTTGAACAAACCCAGAGAGTTAAAGCAAGTGAATATTCTTCCAAATAATTTGAAAACTTGATTTTTAATTTTATTTTATGACGTGAAACATTTTGGGTCCTCAGTCTTGTCAGCATTAATCTCATTTTGATCGGTTGTGACATCATTTTTTTACCTTTCTAAAATTCTGCACAGATGTACTCGACATTTTGATATTTTTACTTTTCTTGTGTGGGTGTCCTTTATTTTATTAATGCATTTTGTACATGCTCCATATAAAAAACAAAAAAAACAAAAATGGGGAAAAAAATCAAGCCAGTGTAGGAGCTAGCTGTCTCTATATCAACGAACACATCTCAACATGTTTTGTTACTTTCCAGATATCTCAGAGAGGTACTTATCTACATCTATCACTTGTGAATAAGCGCATTTTATTAAACATGTTTAATGCCAATCCTTTCAAACTCATGAGACAGTTTAGAACATTTCCTCAACACTCTGGGGTCACTCAGAGGAACTCATTCAGGGCACAGATACACTATGTTGCCAAAGGTATTTGTTTGTCTGCCTTCACACATATGAACCTGAGTCACATCCCATTCTTAATCCATAAGGTTTACTATGATGTCGGCCCACCCTTTGCAGCTATAACAGGTTCCACTCTTCTGGGAAGCCTCACAGTTTAGCAGTGTCTTTATGGGAATATTTGACCATTCTTCCAGAAGCACACTGGTGAGCTCAGACACTGATGTTGGATGAGAAGGCCTGGCTCACAGTCTCTGCTCTAATTCATCCTAAAGGTGTTCTATCGTTGAGGTCAGGACTTTGTGCAGGCCAGTCAAGCTCTTTCACACCAAACTCTCTTATCCATGTCTTTATGGACTTTGTTTTATGCACTGGTGCACAGTCATGTTGGAACAGGAAGAGGCCATTTCCAAACTGTTCCCAGAAAGTTGGGAGCATGAAATTGTCCAAAATGTCTTGGTATGCTGAAGCATTAAGAGTTCCTTTCACTTAAACTAAGGGACTGAGCCCAACTCCTGAAAAACAGCCCCACACCATAATCCCCCTTCCACCAAACTTTACACTTGGCACAATGAAGTCAGTACAGTTCCCCTGGCAACCGCCAAACCCAGACTCGTCCATCAGATTGCCAGACAGAAAAGTGTGATTCACCACTCCAGAGAACACGTCTTTGCATTACACTTGGTGATGTAAGAAAACCCATTCAATGAAGCTCTCTACGTGCTGTTCTTGAGCTAATCTGAAGACCACATGAAGTTTGCAGGTCTTTAGTGATTGACTCTGCAGAGAGCTGGGGACTGTGCACTATGTACCTCAACATCTGCTGACCCCGCTCTGTGGTCTTATGTGGCCGACCACTTCATGACGGAGTTGCTGTCGTTCCAGTCGGTCCAACTTTGTTATAACACCGCTAACAGCTGACTGTGGAATATTTAGTAGCAAGGAAATTTCAGGCCTGGACTTGTTGCACAGGTGGCATCCTATCACGGTACCACGCTGGAATTCACTGAGCTCCTGAGAGTGAGCCATTCTTTCACAAATGTTTGTAGAAGCAGTCTGCATGCTGAGCTGCTTGATTTTATACACCTGTCATCATGAAAGTGGTTGAAACACCTGAATTCGATGAGTTGGATGGGTGAGTGAATACTTTTGGCAATATAGTGTACCATTAGTTGAACATTGCTGTAAGAAATGTGGTGTTGTGGTTAAAAGTTTGCTTTAGGTACATTTACTTTTTGTGTATTGTGCACAGAACTGTGACCACTTATATACATACATCTGTACTGCTAATCCCAGCTGTGTCTACAGTGTGACATCATTTCCTTTGTCTCCTTGTTTTTATTGCAGTGTAGGAGAGAGAGCTGGAGGTACCAAACAAAGCTGTCATGTCGGTGACTGTCCACGAGAATCGGAAATCCCGCACTAGCACAGGCTCCATGAACATCTCATTGTTCCACAAGCCTTCACATCCTGACAGTGTCCTGACCCATCTGAATACCATGAGAAAACAATGCATGTTTACTGACGTCACTCTGTGGGCCGGCGATCGCTCTTTTCCGTGCCACAGGTAAACTCACGCTGGCGGTGTCTTTTTCGATGACCCCGTTTGTTATTTTTCTAACCTGTGACTTTCACACTGGCTCACCTGTATTTGTGTTCTGCAGGGCTGTCCTGGCAGCATGTAGTCGTTATTTTGAAGCCATGTTTAGCGGAGGACTGCGAGAAAGCCTGGACACTGACGTCAGTTTCAGAGACAGTATACACCCTGAGGTACTACTCTGTATTTCCCTTTGAACAGT
The DNA here is from genome assembly GCA_015107715.1 of Tylochromis polylepis. Taxonomy (NCBI): domain Eukaryota; kingdom Metazoa; phylum Chordata; class Actinopteri; order Cichliformes; family Cichlidae; genus Tylochromis; species Tylochromis polylepis. The sequence goes on along the minus strand of VVHJ01061340.1, from coordinate 12,396 downwards.
CAGGTTAGCGTGTTCGGGTAGCTTTTTGTTTTCAGAGTTCTTTTCATTAAAGAAAAACCATATATATCTATATATAATCTTATATAACTCTACCTGAGCTCTCAAAGCGCTTGCCTAATTCACCCATTCACACAAGCACTTTTTTCTATGCTTTTCCTACGCAAGTGCTTTCTATCTAACATTCACACACATTCATACTGTGATGGATGCATCGCAGAGCAACTTGGGGTTAGTACCATGCCCAAGGATATTTAGCACACAGACCAGAGGAGCCAGGGATTGAACCACCAACTTCCCAATTAGTAGATAACTTGCCCTACCTCCTGAGCAACAGCCAATAAAATGACCCTGAAGTCCTATGCTATTTAACTTTGCATGCCTTAAAGCTTAAAGTTTTTTCTTTAGAGGACAGGAAATATAAGTGTAAAGAGCTGAGGACAGAGAGGGTTGAACCACTTCACCGCAGGTCCTTTTTCTCTCACATTAAACAAGTCAGAAGGACAGCAGGCTTTCATCTGCACAATATGGTCAGAATTGGAAACATCCTGTCTCATGAGGGATCTCGTAACCTCCTCTTCCACCTCATCCTGGACTGGCTCATTCCTTACTACTGGGCTGTTCTGAAAGCTGCCCCAAAAGCTTTTAGTGGAGCAGGGATGAGAAAGAGGGATCATCTGTCTCCCATATTAGCTGGTCTTCATGGGCTCCTTAAGTCCAGAATTCACATTAAATTTCTTCCTCTTGCAAACAAATTCCTGAGTGATCAGGGTTCATGTGTCAAAGACCTTATAGTATCCTGTTATCCCAGCAGAGCTTTGCTCTCAGACTGCAGATGTACTTGTAGTTCTTAGTTTCTAAAAGTGGAATGGGAGGCAGGGCCTTCAGCTATCAGGTATCAGCTATCATCCTGTTTAGGTAATGGCTTCAGATTGTCCTTGTAATTAGATTTGGCTCAGGTGACACTGAAGCTTTATTGTTACTCTATTTTATTTGGATTTAGTTTAGTTTATCTCTTTCCCAATGGAGACCTGGCTGACGTAGCAGGCATGTATTAAATGCTGCATGTATAGCACACAAATGCAAACAGCCACAATAAAACCGCCTGCGTCCTCTTTTCTTTCATTCTTTGATCCCTTAAAATTCACAAGCACATTTGCACACGTTCAGTGTGTTTGGATCTCAGGCAGTGTGTATCATGCTGTTATATGTCCTGTAATGTGCATGGCTAATTTTCCAATGGTCTACTTGGCTAGGTCCTGGAGCTTCTGTTGGACTTTGCCTACTCTTCCCGAGTGATCATAAATGAGGAGAACGCAGAGTCATTGTTGGAGGCTGGCGACATGTTGCAGTTCCACGATATTCGGGATGCAGCAGCAGAGTTCTTAGAAAAAAACCTACATGCGTCCAACTGCTTGGGAATGATGCTGTTATCAGATGCTCATCAGTGTAAAAGACTGTATGAGCTGTCGTGGAGGATGTGTCTGGTGCACTATGAGACGGTAAAGATGACTATTCTTGTTTTCTCCAAGTTTATAAAAGGAAAACACTGAGTGAACGAATGAACATATGTTTCAGATTTTCTTTTCATTGATCCTATGGAATATTTTAATTGTCTGAGATGGAGGATTTCTGGTTTTCATGAACTATAAACCAGAATGATCAAAATGGAAACAAAGGCTTAAAAGGTTTTACTTTATGTATAATAAATAAATGAAATAAAGTGTGTGTGTGTGTGTGAGAGAGTGTGTATGTTGGATATAACATAAGTGTGCGTGCTTTCAGGTGAGAGAGTCTGAGGACTTTTACAATCTGTCCAAAGACCAGCTGCTGGAGCTGATTCTGAGTGATGAGCTGGAGATAGAAGATGAACAGGTGAGTGTCGTCACTCGCAGGGACTCTCCTGTGTCTGTGGCGTTTTTTGTAGTTTCCTCGGAGCGTACTGATTTGTGTTTGGAAGTGATTTTTGTTTCATCCATTTTAGCAAATACCAACCAAACTGCAGAATGCTCCTCATACAGTGTTGGAAGCCATGAATTGATGTTTGCTGCTAATTTGACTCGTGGCAGGTTGTGTTTAACTCTGTGATGCGGTGGGTTCAATACGACTTGGAGGGTCGCCGTCTTCATTTGCCGGAGCTGCTGACAGGCATAAGGTTGGCTCTGCTGCCCTCGGAGTGTCTGCTGGAGGCTGTAGCTTGTGAGGAGCTGATTATAGCTGACAAGAGGAGCAGGTAGGCTCATAAGACCAAGAGCATATAAACTTTGTGTCTTCTCTTTATTTCACTTTGTTCCATCTCAGATTAGAGCTTTCACATGCGATACTAGCTTTTCATATGAGGTGGGTCTTTATATGATTGTGTGAAAAGTCTTACCAGGCCAAGAAGTTTCTTAGGCTTAAAAGGTGATAAAGATGTAAAAGAGGAGCAGACCACAAACAATAAATGGAAGCGAGAAGACGATGGTTAATGAAAATTTCATGCAATATTGGCATATAAGCACAAGTGAGTAGAGGAAAGGAGTGAAAGGAGTAGAGTACATCATGGGAAGTCCCTCAGCAGTGCAGCTAAAGCATCTTCCCAGGGTCCCTTGATCCTGACCTAATCATAGGCTCTATCAGAAAAAGAGTTTGAAGCCAAATCTTAAAATGGGGTTCATGCACAGTTTTAAAATGATATTACTTTTCCATCACGTCTCTAAGTCCAAGCCAAAATTTCCTACAGTACACAGGGCTCAGTAGTTACTCTCAATTTTCCAACCAAAAGTAGAAGTGCAAAATTTATACAGGAGCAGTGTGTACAAATAAAAGATATTACACGGTTGAGCCTGAGCAGCCTCGCTGTGACTTGATCGTCACAGGTCTGTGACACCCTGTGAGCTGGTGCCATGGACCACCTGAACCCAGGTTCAATCAAAAATGGTGTTTCTCAAAACTGACAGCAACTACTCTACCTTAGAATGAGCAGAGAATGTCATTGATTCCTGCTTTTATTTATGTATTTATTTATTCATTTAAACTTTAAACTGCATCGACCCCATCAAATAATGTAGTTCTAATACAGAGCATGAAACTGATGTCCTGCACAGTGATTCCAGGTATCACAACCTGTCTGCAGACGGGCTTTTACATCAACAAAGCACAAATGAAACATTTCAGTATCACTTACATGAAACCACAGAGGAGAGCATGTTGGACTCCATGACTACTTAAAAAGACTTGCTTTGATATAGATTCCCATGTATCTGTGTATGAGTTCAGTTTCTTTTTGTGTTATCATTTTTTTTTGTTATTGTTGCTACTTATATTTCAAAGACTATTAAAATATTCTTGAGAAATTACTGGAGTGTGAATTTAAGCACACAGAAATCAGCTAGTAGCTGTGGTTTTGACAGACTTTCCATCCTTTCAGTAAGGATCAGCTGATGTGCTGACTGTTCTGCAGGTCCATAGTAGAAGAGGCAATGCAGTGTAAGAAGAAAATCCTTCAGAATGATGGAGTAGTGACTAGTCCTTGTGCCCGACCACGCAAGGCAGGACATACACTACTTATACTTGGAGGCCAAACCTTCATGTGTGACAAGATATATCAGGTAAAAAGACATTTCTACTTGTATGGTGTGATTTCATGCAGTGCACTGTCAGTGTCACTTCTCTCAGGCTGGCATTGCCACAGCTCTTTTCTTGCCTGGGTGAAAGAGAAACGTGCACACTGGAGTTTATTTGTCATTCCAGCATGAAGAAACATTTGCACGTTGACATACAACAGTTGTTTACACTGATTTGTAATTGATGAACATAAGTGGCTGGATATGAGTTGAACTGCTATGTTATTAAGTCATGACATTTAACAACGCTTTCATTTTAAGCTTATGCCTATAGATCTATTAATTCATCCAGTATTTAATTTTTTCTCCTGTGTAAAACATCTCTCCTGTCTGTGCTGTGATCTTCTCCATCTCAACCCTGACACAGTCAGGGTTTTCACAACAAAAACTTTCCTTGCCGATTGAATTTAATCTCAGCACAATGACAGTACTAATTTAATATATCAATGGGGAAATGAGATAAAAATCGCATTGATTGCTTAAGCTATGGGGATTAACTTTGGCCATCATCATCCATCGACATAACCCTGTCTTTGTGTTCCTTTGTGAACATGGAAACAAATTCAGAGTGAACTTTAACTCAGCTTTATTTAATTCACCAGTTCACCTTTATGTGTTTTTCATCCTCTGTCTTATTTTATGTTGACTGCAACAACTGGGCCACTTCTGATGTTCACATATTTATATCAATCTATAGGTTGATCATAAAGCCAAGGAGATCATACCTAAGGCAGACCTTCCCAGCCCTAGAAAGGAGTTCAGTGCCTGCGCCATCGGTTGTAAGGTTTATGTGACAGGAGGACGAGGATCAGAGAATGGAGTGTCTAAAGACGTCTGGATCTACGACACTGTCCATGAAGAGTGGTCTAAAGGAGCACCCATGCTAATAGCCAGGTATGCTGTTTGTTGCTTTATAGGAAATGCTGGATCAAAGCAAATGGCAATGTCATAGTACTGTCCAACTTTTAGGGTAGTTTTGCAGTATTCATTTGTACAAGTGAAATTTAGAGTGTAAATGTACATTTCTTGGTATAAATGTGTTGCCCAAAGCAAAGTGAGATTATAGAGTTATAGATATTATACTTGGCAATGGTTTAACAATAAGAAATTATCAAGAAAAAAAAGTTGCTCTTGCCACAGTGAACTGAACCAGAAATCACTTTTTTCCTGCTGCAGCATTTATCTGTGTGTCACCGTTCCTGACACTTTCCAGAGACGAGAAACAACTTTTGTTTCTCGCTTCATGGTCCATGTGTGTTGCTTCATGGCGGAATCTGTGCTTCAGGCCGTGTTTCATTCACTTCACTCGACTATGTTTGAAAGGAAAGGATTAAAAAGTGTTAGCATGATTGTAAACTTGGCAGATATGTCATGAACTGTGGCAAATACAAGGCTTTCTAAGGAGCTCCAGGATGAAATGAGTGTTGGATGCAATTTGATAGTTAACGGTTTAAGTGCCACTGGAGGAAGTATAGTTTGTGTGGATAGACGTGGTGTATAAAAGTGTTTAAACTTACTTCAGCTAAATGGATTGCATTACATAGTGCTTAATAGAAAGGGCACCATCACAAACCCATCACTGACTGAAGTTCACACAACGTACTGCTTCCCTTCCACAGGTTTGGCCATGGTTCAGCTGAGCTTGAGAACAGTCTATATGTTGTTGGAGGGCATACAGCCATAGCTGGTGTCTTCCCTGCCTCACCATCTGTCTCCCTGAAACAGGTCTGAAAAGCAATGACTTCTACCTAAGACTGAAACTGAAATAAAGAATTATTTATTTGTAACTGACAAGTGCAGAATTTTTTTTAACAGTTTGTGTACATGTGCAAAGATCATTTGCAGCACTAGTCGCTTGATGATAAAATTTGTTCTGTAAATTTGTAAGTCAAAGCAACACAGCCAGCCACAAAAGCATTTATGCATTTTTCTACACAGACTTGTTGCAATGACTTTTAACTGGCAGGTAGGAAGTTGAAGAAAGTGGTACTTGAATAGAGAATGCATGTTTGTGCAAAGAGTCTTACAGAATAGTTTAGGTCAAATTATAATAATAATAATAAATGACAGTGAGAAAATTACACTTTGACAGGTGTTAAAATGAAGGTTTATAGGCAATGTAAACATGTTTTATTGGGCAAGGTGGAGTGCAGGGTTTATCCAGAGGAGAGCTGCATGTTTCCAAACTATTCCACTATGTAAACCTGAAATGTGTTTAAAACAGCTGATCTGTACAAAGTGTAGATGAAGACAAACATTTCTTCAGACAGTTAATAACTAATCGGGTTTTTTTTTTTTTTGACAGACATTGGACAGTTTTGTTCATAACAGATCTGATACCAGTGAGAAGTAAAATAAAAGGCATTCAGTCTGCTGACAAGGCAGTTTAGTTCAGTTTTAGTTCTGCTGTTTCATCCAAATCCCACTGTCACGTCAGGGTTCAAAGCACCAGGATGTAATGGTGTTAATGCTCAAAAAGGGTCAGAGGGATGCTTTCAGGTTAGCTTTACATTGATGACCTTAAACCTGGAAATGCAGGTGTATTACAGGTCGTCCATAACACTCCTGCCAAGTGTAAAGACTGTCTGTTGGCAAGAAGAGTGAAGAACAGCTTTACCACATGCAAAGATTCTGTTGATGCTTCACCAGCAGCTCAGTTTGCATTTTACTGTTTTATGATCAAACTTTACAGGGACATGAAACAAAAGTGTTAAGTATATCAAACTTCTTTACCAGGTGGAGCGGTATGACCCTCTTAATAACAAATGGACCATGATGGCTCCACTAAGAGATGGCGTCAGTAACGCTGCTGTGGTCTCTGCCAAACTCAAACTCTTTGTTTTTGGGGGGACCACCATACACAGAGACAAAGCCTCCAAGGTTGGTGCTCTTTTTGTAACTTAGCTGCCTCTCTGACCTCCTTACAATGCTTTCTCCAGCTGCAGGAAGCATCTCTACCAATACTATATGAATTCTATTTAATTAATTTGATTTATTTTACTTTCCTTTGAAAGACCAGTTATTGTTCAATGTTCTTTGTTTCAGTCATTGTGTAATAAAGATGTAAAAGACCAATACTACATTTAGTGTTACTGTTGTGCTGTCAGCGATGGCACTGTAGCTGTGTAATTTCCTGCTTGCTATTTTCTAGGTCCAGTGTTACGACCCTGTAGGAAACCGCTGGAACATCGCTGCCGAGTGCCCTCAGCCCTGGCGCTACACGGCAGCCGCTGTCTTAGGAAGCCAGATCTTTATCATGGGTGGCGACACAGAATTCACAGCTGCCTCTGCTTATCGCTTTGACTGTGAAACCAATCAGTGGACTCGAGTGGGCGACATGACATCCAAACGGATGAGCTGCCATGCCGTGGCCTCGGGAAATAAGCTTTATGTGGTTGGAGGTTATTTCGGGACGCAGCGGTGTAAAACACTGGACTGTTACGATCCCACGTCAGATAGTTGGAACTCCATCACCACTGTACCTTATTCACTGATCCCCACTGCCTTTGTCAGCACATGGAAACACCTGCCTGCCTAACTGTGAGGTACCAGGAGATACTCATCCCAGGTATGTTCTTCACTGTGTGTGTAGGGGCACACACTCAAGTTTTTATCACAACTCAGGCTTTTCTGTCATAAACATACTATTCACCACTAGATGTTACTTAGTCTCCCCATGTCTTGCCAGAATTGCTTTCAGGCTAGCTGAAAGTCCCTCTTCCCAGGTTTTTGCTTCTGCAATTGCCAAAGCCACAGTCCAATCCTCCAATACCCATCTGCTGCCTCAGGAGACACTTGGGAGTCAACCAAGCCTGGGAAGCCTCTACCAGCCTCATTTATTCCCTCACTGCCACTGGCCACTAGTGGGTCTTTAGGTTATCACCGTTATGAGCACAGATAACCTTATGGCTTTAGCGCTTGCCAACTGGTTCTGTAATGGAGGTCCTGAAAATGGCTGTTTGGACCCCATGTCCCCAACTGCCCCCAGTATGCAAGAGAAATCCAAAAAGACCTCTCAGACAGGGCCTCTCTGTTTACCCCTGGTATCTGCCTGGGTTTACCAGTTCTGTTAAGCACCCTTCCCTGCCAGCTCATTCAACTCACCACTAAGTTGTGATCAGTTGATTCAGTTGCGTTTTATTTAATTGGTGCCACTTCACAACAGCTGTCCCCTTCAGGTGCTTTATATTGTAGGCTATAGACCTTAAACAAGAAACGAAGAAAGACTTCCATACTTTACAGCACTGCTTCTTTCTTCACCCAAGTCCCTATATTATCGCTGACCTTTAGCCTAAGTTTCTCTGCTACCAGGTAAGCTTCTGAGCAAACCTCAAGCTCAAACCCCTGCTTAGCACAGAAGTCTAATAACACAGCGCACTCTGGTTTAGACCTTGCTGTTCCTCCAGTCTCCATGTGGGCTCCAGGTCTATCATCATTACCCACCTGAGCGCGGAGGTCTCCCAGGAGAACTATGGAGTGCCGCGGTGGAACCTCTGACTTGTTGGCGTCTTTGAGTGGGATTATGGAAGAGTATTCTGAGCAGTTGTTCAGAGCCCTGCCCTCTGTTGTATGTTGTTGTAATAATGCTGGGGGTGTCTGCAGCTCAGGAGGTAGATCATCTACTAATTGGAAGATTGGTGGTTCAATCCCTTGCTGCTCCAGTCTGCATGCCAAATATCCTTGGGCAAGATACTAACCCCAAGTTCATCAGAGTATGAATGTGTGAATGTTAGACAGCACTTGGGTAGAAAAAGTGCTTATGTAAATGGGTGAATGAGGCAAGTTGCTTTTTCCCCCCTTTTTTTCTCCTTTTTTTTTTTTAAAGTACTTTGAGTGATAAGGTAGAGTAGAAAAGCGCTATTTAAGAACCAGTCCATTTATCATAATAACAATGATAATGATTGTAGCATATCAATGCATGTTCCATAACCCTGGATGTATGAATCAGTCTGGAAGAAACTATAGATTATCAGCTCTACAGTAGCTTTTGGGAATGATCTTTATAATGCTCAAATATTTACAGGTTACATATATTTAAAAAAAACCAAACACAAACTCCAGTGTTGTGTGTACATTATGTGTGCGTATTTTTTTTTGTAAATACGCTTTTCAGTTTTCAGTGCAGTGGCACTCGCGGATCACAGGAATGTGATGATGTCATGTGTGAATAAGTGCTAATCAAACAGCCTGTAACTGATTATTTTGTCATACAATGAATACGTGTTTTGTTATTCACCTCTTTGCTGTTTATGAACAGCCGTTTTGACTTCTCACTATATACAGTTATGTAATGAAGATAAAAGGATTTACATGATAAATGAACATGAATGTGTGAATTTTCATACATGAGCAAAGCAAAGAGGCCAGAGTATAATGGTGGTAGTAATAATATTATTGAAAAATCAACAACGTAAACAGGAAATTAAAATATGTAATGTTACCAAAACATTACAAACATTTGCATATTAAAATTGTGGCTGTTTTTATTATGAAGAGTGATTGTATGTGGGGTACATGATTTCCTGTATCCGTCCTTATAGCAGCTGCGCTGAATCAGCGTGTTAGAGATGGTGTTGTGTGTCCTGTTTGTGGTCCATGACAGCCAACATAGAGCCAGCCTTCCTCATCACTTATTATCCTGATCACTTGTTGGTTTCACCAGCTCTGATGCTGCTGCTGCTGTACACCACAACAGAGCACACTGTGCTCACCACAACCCACTGACAGGAAATCTCCAACACTATGCTGCACATGTAGAAGGATGTTTTGTTTTGTTTTTCCTTTTTTTTTTTAATCCAGCCTCTGTGTTGGTTTTCCAGTTGAGCCTCTCGGGATATACACGGGGCGTGGATAGTTGTCCTTGATCACCATCTCCCAGGCCTTATTTATGTTGAGAAGCACATGATATTTCCCAGACCATTAAACCACTACCCTAGATAGGTCTGCCCTCTATCTCCTGCCCATCAGTTATACAGTTAGCTGTATAGGACTCTGAGTGATGTTTCAGTTCCCACCTTTAACACTGCAGTTTGATCACAGTCCTGCTCCAGCCTCACACACCTCACTGCTGTTATCTTCTCTGCCTGCAGGTGTCAACGCTGCCCCTCACATCAGTTTACAGTCTCATTGTGTTTCACTCAGGGTTGTAGAGAATTAGTCCAATTACTTTGAGCACAGTTCATTTGGATTGTTATTAAATTATTGTTTGCACTGTTGCTATAATAAGAGTGATGACAGCAGTTGTATAGCTAAGATGATGCCGTGTAATCTGGGACCACCTCAAGTGACCATGTTACCAGCTGTCAATGACAAATGCATGCACCATGCACACCTGCACATTTAAATCACCGCACCTCTCACCAAACAGCCCAAACAAAAGCAGCACCAGCCAGCAGGCTCCACACAACATTCTGGTGGTGATATTAATGATGGTTAAGTTCCCATAATAATAAGGTCACCAGCAGTGTATTTATGGAACCAAATTAAAAGCAGCAGAACACAGTAGTGGCAGCTATCATCACGCAGATGAATATTTTCCTCTAATCATGGACTGATGGACAACTTTTTAATATTTTCTTTAATATGAAGTTAATAGTTTTGTTGCCTTCATCTTTTATTTCTATTCTTTTCTTCCAGGGGGAGAAACTCTGAGAGTGGCCGAGGCTGAAGCGCCACACAGGACCAAGGTTTTTGAAGATGAAGCAGCGTGTCACACACTCTGAATCATTGTGAGTGGTGTGGTTAAAAAACCCACAGCGCACCACTCAGGTCTGAACACCTACGAAGACAATTACAGTGCTTCCTAATGACATACAAACACATACAGTCTCTGTGTGTGTGCGTGTGTGTTTCTTTCTTTAGTGTCTTATGAGTCAAACCATTCCAGTAAGAAATCAAACTCTAAGAGCTGCCATGTTTACTTGAGTCATGTTCCTCAGAAGTCCAGCAAAATGAAATGAAAGCAAAGAATATGTTCACTGCAATAGTGAATAGTCAATGATGTGATGCAGGTTTCAGGCTTTTGCAGTGCTAGGTTTTATCTGTTCATGTTTTTTCTCCATAAAAAATGTTCCAGTTCATACAGAAACAGATGGATATGCAGCTTAGGCTGAGTTTAGCCTGAACTGTCCAGTAGTAAATAATCATTTGCTAAAATGAAGTTGAATTACTCATGCTACTTTCTAAAGGTCCTTGTTGATGTCACAGCATTAGCAGCTCTCCACACACAATCTATTTATTCACCTCTGCAGCAGTCCAGCTTGTCACTAGAGGATGTGGACATGACTGCACAGTAAGCAGCCTGTGTAGCAGATTGTACAGTGAACTGCGACTTCAAAGTGATTTAGTCAGCACCAAGAAAATAAGCATCAAAGATCTACTTTTTGGGCTTGGATTCAGTTCTAATGTACACCTGGTTGATTAACATCTCAGAGTGCATTTGCAGTCCTCTGTATTTCCTGTGACATGATGTGACATTATGAATGAATGTGTACAGCTGAGCAAGTTTTTCAGTGGTTTGAAATCTGAGAAGCACAGCGGCCTTGTTGAGTATGTCCTGCAGACACGCTCACTGCCATTTAAACACTGCTCTGTATCTTCTCTGTAGCACTTAAAGACTTTTAATCTTCAACAGTGAGTTTGTGTGTGTGTGTGTGTGTGTGAGTGAGTGAGTGAGTGATCAGTGTACAGTGTTTCCCTGTGCTCAAACTAACACAACAAATGAATGAACAAGGTTTGTGGCGCACACAGTTGCACCGTCATTGCTGTGTTGTACTGGCTCTGTCAGTGTACAGTGTTTACTAATGTTGGGAGCATCTTTGCACTCGTTCTCTCTACAACTGTTCATGAAGACCTTGGACTGAGGGACACTTCTGAGCTGCAGTTGCTTGCTTTCTCAAGTTGGAATTAAAGTTTTTCTCAGAAGAGAGACTCTGAAGCATGCACCAGTGAGTCTGTGAAATCTGAGGCAGCGGTAAGGATGAACATGTTTCTTAAAGTGAGGTTTTCCACATGATTTTGAAAAAGTTTTTTAAGTGTGGTGCTGTCATGTTTTTACTGGTGATAATAAACACTGACTCACTTTTTAAACTGCACTGAGCTCTTGAATGTGCAGACAAGGATGACTGGTTTGTCTCTGTCAATTTTTTTTTTTTCAATACGTCAGGTGTCAGAAAAGGTGAATCTTTCCATTCCATCCCAGTATGCACTGCATAATTGACTAATGCTCGCAGTAAAACACTTGTAACTCAGTTACAGGTTGACTGATTGTCTTTTCTTATATGGAGGCTGTGTGCAGACTGCAAGTACTGAACAGGCACAAGAATTTTTATTGATTAAAAACCTATTCCTCTGATGTACAGTCGTGGCCAAAAGTTTTGAGAATGACACAAATGTTAGTTTTCACAAAGTTTGCTGCAAAACTGCTTTTAGATCTTTGTGTCAGTTGTTTCTGTGATGTACTGAAATACAATAACAAGCACTTCATACGTTTCAAAGGCTTTTATCGACAATTACATGACATTTATGCAAAGAGTCAGTATTTGCAGTGTTGGCCCTTCTTTTTTAGGACCTCTGCAATTCAACTGGGCATGCTCTCAATCAACTTCTGGGCCAAATCCTGACTGATAGCAACCCATTCTGTCATAATCACTTCTTGGAGTTTGTCAGAATTAGTGGGATTTTGTTTGTCCACCCGCCTCTTGAGGATTGACCACAAGTTGTCAATGGGATTAAGATCTGGGGAGTTTCCAGGCCATGGACCCAACATGTCAACGTTCTGTTCCCCGAGCCACTT
>VVHJ01061330.1:0-17973 GCA_015107715.1 Tylochromis polylepis | reverse complement strand
AAACCAAATAGAATCAAAGCTTCAGCAGCACTAAATCTACTGTCACCTGTGTAGCAGGAGTGGGGCCGGTGGAGGTTTGCCCGGTGCAGCAGCGGTCACGTCAGTGGGGGGATCCGGGGCTTTCTCTGTGAGCGTCACATTCCCGTGGCGGCGTGCTAGGTGCTCGCTCACATTTGAACTTTAGTTTTTCGCTGTAGAAAGAAGTTTTCTTCCGCAGAGTGTACAGCTGATGTTTCTTTCACTTTTTAGGGAATCAAACTCAGAGTAATGTCGGTGCTTCCGAGCTTTAAACGCTGCGTGGTCGCGCGCTCTCCCGCGCTCCATATTATCCATCGTTGATCTGCACACGTCTGCTGCCGCCACGGACGTCGCGCGCTCGTACGTCACTGTCACGAGACGCTCACAAACAACATCACGGTTTAGTGACGCAGTAACGCAGCGTGCTTACGGGAAAGTGACAGTAATCTATTTACTTTTTCTGCAATAGTAATCCCTTACTTTACTCGTTACTTGAAAAAAGTAGTCGGATTACAGTTACTGCCCATCTCTGGTAACTAATGACATCACGGACCTGAAATTTTACGTAATTCCCATTAAGAAGCGGATCTTTCCTAACCCCAGACTCATTTCACGTAAATCCAAGATGGTTAGGAAGTGTGGATGCAATTTTTTCTTTAAATGTAATTAACTGAGAAGCAATGACATTTCTGTGAAACTCATCTTTAGTTTGATGTTGAGCTGCACAAGTTCCTTTCTGTCTGTCTTCGTGACTGTGGTGAAGTCACAACAGTTGTGGGTTGCATCGACGTGACATGTAGCAGGGACATGCACGTCAGGTTACGGCGTAGGGTTTCTGAGAGGTTTGCGTTTACGATGTGCCTACAGCGCAGATTTAACACAAAGCATAAATCTCCTCTCAGACAGTTGGATCGGGCGACCTACGTTTGGTAGAAGTGTACCTTATAAACCTTACTCCAGCTGAACGTCACTGCTTACAACTGCTGTGTGACACTCGGTGTCAGTGTGGTGGACCAAAGGCAAACGTCACAGAGAGGGCAGGACATGAAAACTGTGTAAATGTGGAGATCAGGGGTGACACATCAGGAAGGTCTTACTCTGAGGGGGGTTTCACTCGACTGTACACAACATCACACAGATCACTGTGTGAAAATCCTGCTTTCAGTCCTACTTCTACAAGTCTGTGTGGGTTTCTTATCAGACGGTTAAGTACATCTGAGTACTGACCCCAAACAAAGCAATCAGAGAGCTCTAAATATAACACACACACACACACACACACACACACACACACACACACACACACACACACACACACACACACACACACACACACACACACACACACGGGAAACATGTTGTTTCTTCCACAGCCGTGTTTCCAACACTTCTGATGACACTACAATGACTCGCTTTGTTCTCTCTCACCATAACCACAATTACTGTGAGCCTGAACCAAACCTCAGGCCGAGTCTTCACAGTGAAATGAAAAACATTTACTTTACGGGTCTGTGGAGGCGTTCTGCCCGTGAAGGCGAGGCGGGTTCCCACAGTGCAGATTTATGTCCACACGCAGCCGTGCGTTCGCACACGACAGAGCAGGAACGGGAGCTTCTGCTTCCCCCTGCTGACACATGAGGACAGAGATTTCTGATCTCGTCGAGATCTCCTGGTTTTGTTGGTGTGTTTCGTAGCTCTATAGAGACGACACGTTTGGTGGGATCCGTGTCACTGCTGTCCTTGAATCCCACGGAGAGAGTCTTCTGTGCATTCTTCACAGATGCTCTTCATCACAGCATCACTGCTGAAAGCTTCTTGTTGCTACTGCTTGTTTTGGAGGTGTGGTCACTGTGTGATCTAAATCAGGAACCTGATTTCCTCCACAGGTTTGAAAACATGCTTACTTCAAGTCACAGCTACAGGTTAAAAGGAGACGTCTTCTTTGTAACTGATGTTACCTGACATCTGTGATTAATGGTGACAGTGATACCCATGAGATATAGAAATATAACATGTTCAGTTTTAAGTTTTCTACAAAGACGACTTCATCTTCCTGTTGAAGATGATTTATTCTGCTCTAGTACATTTTTCTCTCTGTCAAAGGTCTCACTTCATGTTGATAACTGCACAAACCTTTAAATATGCTCACTGATTAAAAAAAAAGGTTTAATGTACATTTTTAAATGCACCAAAATAGTATATAGTTATATAATTAACATTATTGTTTTACATAATTAAATGAACAGTCACACACGATCCATGAACTTTTTTGTGGCTCATGAAATCAGCTTCATAGACATTTTTAAATTTTTATGTGAATAAATGAGATTTATTTACAAGAAAAACAAACGGTTATTTTTTCATAACAAAATGTTTTCTTTGCTTCCTGGAATCTGATGCTTCTGTGTAGCATGCAAGTTGTTTTATTTGTTTTAAACCACTCCACTACTGCATAAGAACAGCGATTACGCTGACGGAGATGTCGAGAAGCTTTATTGTGAAAGGCAGGGCACGCCTGTTTTCACAGGAGTCGATACAATAGATATGGTTAGATTTTTTAGATGTTTTATATGTTTCTATTGTAGTTGAATCCCTCTCTGAGAGCATGAGCGGCGCGACAGCACAGCACGTTACAGCATCCACCACATGGAGGCTTCTGCTGGGATGTTACTAGGCTCCAACATCTGCTGGAGTTATTGTTTGGAAACGGGGAGGACTTCCTGTCCCAAATGCTTAACCAACCAACCAATCAGCATGCATTAGCTGAATGCTAGTGTTTTATGGGTAAAATTAGCTTCACGGTGATGTTCAGACACAGCAGCAAGGCTGGGTTGGTGAAAAATAAAAATAAAATGTGGACTTTGATGAGGACTGATAACTGCCTCGCAGCGCCCCCTGTGGCAGCCCCAGCTGAACCGCAGCCAACTGCCCTGCACCGGCTCTGCCTTTGGTGTGATATTACTAGGAAGATGACAAACCTGCAGGAACACAGTGGCGTGTTTGTTTTAGGGGAAAGTCACAGCAGTGTGCGATACCACTGACGAGAACAGTGGGACAGGCACGATAGCACACAGAGGCAGGGTCACATGAGGGAAGCAAATCAGACATGCTCCGCACACTCGAGGAGAATAAAAAGGAGCGACAGCAGCAGGATAGTAACACTGAGCCGAGAAAACACTGAAGCTTTATTGACTAATTGCAGCTAAACGCAGTGAGGGTTAATCCAAAAGGTGGAAAACATGATGAAAGAATGATTCCACCTGACAGGACGCCGCGGGAGCGTTGCATAAGACGTCAGTCAGATAAGAACACGTGGAGCTTCCTGTCAGGTTCCTTCCTGCATACCTGGAATAAAGAGCTGGGCACAAGCTAAATAAATAAAAAATTAAACACTCCCATCAGGTTCATCCTTTTGCATGAATCTGTAATGGTCAGACCTTCTGCTTTTCCATGTAATAGAATTTATTTCTGTTCCCTCGGCCTGACACATGAGAGCAGGTGTGAAAGCGCACAGAGCCGTTCATAAGCATGTGCATCATACAGCCGTTCCTTTTCAATAATCGCTCACTAATGCGTGTTCATTTTAGGATTTTTACTCCACAAACATCTGCTCATGAGAGCGGTAAGCCTGAGTAAAACCTCACTAACGTGCACACTCAAGCCCAAACCAGCTTCTCTCAGCTGGGTTTATTTCCCCTAAATGTACCTTTGAGGTCCGTTAATGTCACAGAGGAGGCAAAAAGTCATCTGAATTTAAATGCAGAAAGAAAGAATTAAAGGTATAAAGTTGAGTGAAAACAGAAGCGTGGGCAGCAGCTTCAAAAAGAGCAGACGCTGCCTGTATCTCTGCAGTCAATATCAGCAATCAGACTTCATTACAGACGCAGCGTGGTGCCAGGAGCAGAGCGAGAAGTGTTCTGTAAGCAGGCTTTGTGCTGTTTTCTCCTCTGTGCTCTGCTTCATGATCAGCTTCTTAATGCTGCTGCTTGTCGCCATTGTGGAGGCTGTTGGGTGGCATCTGTGCAAACTGCCCTTTAATTCTTCATATGATTTAAGAGCCTTTGGGATATGGAAATGAGTCGCCGAGCTTTTGATCTTTCTGCGTCTAAATCCTCCGTTATCGCTGCATTCATCGCTCCGTGTGTTGCTTCCCGTGGGTCTCCATGTTGTGGTTGTACAGGTGAGCAGGTGAGAAGTCTGCTTTCAGGGGTTCCGGGACATAGTTAACCTGAACAGGTCTAATTTCACCTCAGCAACTGTTTCCCAAAGTTAACTGTAGTGAAATATCAGCACTTCACACAAACTTAATGTCCCATCTAACATAAAACGTTTGTGTAGTTAACAAAAGCACAGCTGCTAACCAGAAACTGTGCAGAGGGAAAAATCTGTCTCCAACAAATGTTTTGGAGAAGTTCGGTGAGACTAATGTGACCATAGCGAGGTAGAAGTGGAACTCAGAAAGCAAACGGACCTTCTTAGAGGAGCTTGCCTGCTGTCTGAGCAGGTGAGTGAGGGCACATGCTGGTGGAGCAGCAACACTCATAAAATATCACATGAAATTAATTCAACAGTCAAGATGAAGCAGAAGTAAAACTGATGGCGTGTCAGACACAGACATTTGGTCGCTACTTTCCTTGACCGGCTGGTTTGTGGTTGCTGAGCGTGCTGCACTAAAAATGTCCTTACGAATATTTGGCTGCTAAGAGACTGTCGTGGTCGCCCGTGCTTCATATTGAAGATGCCAGCTTCTCTGCAAACTACCTGCTAAGAGGCAGTAAAGCTGTGGAGAGTGCAAAGGAAACTGGAATGGAGGCCGTTCACCTTCAAAATAAAGCTGAGGAGGATGTAAAGAGGAATTTCCAGGTCTACGCGTTCCTTCAGTTCCCAAAAATCAAACACTAAGAGTAAAAACGCAGCGTCGACACAGTGATGATGACGTGTTCGTCTAATGGCCCGGTCTGTGCAGTACAAGCGTGACAACAGGATATCCGCCTCAGGAGCATGAACTCGTGGTATCCAGCTGTGAACGAGTTAAACATCATACCCGACAATGAGCTGCGATAATCAGTCTGAACGAAGTGTAATACATGCACAGTTAACAACATGGCTTCGTCTTCTGCACACATAAAGTAGGAAAACTCAGAATGAGGCTGCTGTTATGTGCCAAAGCACAGGTCAGGACCCAGCAACACTGCAGGCTGTCCCAGGTATGCCTGGAATCACCGACCTCAGTGCAGTGTAAGTTTAGGCCTGTAAACACTTTAAAAAGAAACCATGCACGTGCAGTCGTGACGAATTAGCTATAGACACCGAACCCAAACACCCCACCACACTCCACTCGTAATACCCCACAGCCCACTTCACCCACCTCCTCTCCGCTGGCACATCAGTAGGAAATCGATGGCTGTCTGAGAGAGACGGGGCCAGAGGTGGCAGCAGCAAAGCTATTGCTCCACCTGCTGACCGTAGCGTGCCTGGAATACCAAGACCGAGGGGGGAAGGAGGGAGGGGAGCAGAAAAGATAAGAGTGGAAGAGTTGGGGGGGGGGGCTTATTGACTGGAGAGGATATACTGTACAAGGAGCAGGGATTATCCCTCTCTTAGATGACTTCGTCTCCATGTCTCCTTCCCACTGTTTGTCTTTCAGTCCCTCTCGCTCGCTGTGTCTCCACCACTGATGGGGGGGTATTGGAATTAGATTGTATCATGCAGGGATCGCTGCAATCTTTCTCTCCTTCACGACTGAAGAAGGCGGACGAGGGAAGGACAGTGGTGGAGAGGAAAGGAAAACCTGAAGAGATAAGGGAGAAGACAAAGAGGTGGGAAAAGGTGAAGTGGTGGATACCAGAGGGGTGGGGAGGTGGTGGGTTCAGCGGTGAAGGTGATGAGGAAGAAATGAAGGATGGAAGGGAGGGAGCAAGGATGTAGCGACGATGACGACAAAGACAAGAACGTGGAAAGGAGGAGAACCCGGATACGACGACTGCTTGGTCCAAGAGTGGCCCACAACTGCAGTTTTTATGTTCATGTGATTCTGCAGCTCAGGATCTGCCCTTACATGGGTCACATGTCACGCGTCAGGACAACCAGTCACCAATGCTGTAACCGAGCCAGGTGCCAAAAGTATCCCAGATTTGTCCTAAATATGTCTTCTATCAGGGGAATGACGGAGAAGGCCATTTCAGGGTCCAAACGCTCCATCAGCTCCCAAAAACAGTCAAAACTCTTTCAGCTCAGTGTTTACCTGACAAACACTTACAAAGACTAAACAGCAGTGGTTTTTGGAGGATTACTGATGTCCAGCTAATTCAATGATTGTGTGCTACCTGGTGGCTAGCTACAGAACTATGGGTGGGCTAATATGAAAGCACATCAGCACAGGAAGATGGAGGATGAGTGTTAAACTGTTCACAATAGAAGTTCATGTTGAGGGTCCCTGATGGGCAGAGACAAACGCCATCATATGACAGGGAGAGGACGCAGAAAACAGAGCAAACACGGTCCCGATCCTCAGCTTCACGTCCTCACTGAGACACATTCTGTTTTGAAGTGTTCCCGTATTTTGTGTCTGGGGCGCTGTGAGCTGGTGGCCTGTACTTAGACCATGAGATCTGAACAACAGAGCGTGAAGACGTGCCGCAGATGAACAGACGTGATGAAAAGCTGGAGAAATCGAGAATGACCGCTCGCCTAAACGCAGGAGACGCTCGGACCTGGACACGAGGGTCGATACGTCATCACTTAACAAGCAGATTGAGAGAGGCAGAGAGGAATGGATGGACAAGGAATAAGTGATGAGTTAGGTGTTTAAAGAAGACAGTAATGAAATGCCTACAATAGGACACACCAGAAGGAAACCTGAGATGTAAGAGAGAAAAAAAGGTGAGGGGAAAGAGGAAGGAAGAAGATAAAACCTGCAGAGGCATGAAGAAGAAGAAGTAGAGGAGAGAAAGGAGAAAAAGCAGCATACTGCAGCATTATCACCTGATTTTCCACCCGCGTGCAGCCAGACCTCAAGCTTTAATTTGTTTTTCCAGCGAATTCTCAGAAGAGTTGGGAGGATTACAACCATGCAAGCATATCAATTGGCTTCCATGTTGTTAATGATGGAGAGGAAAAAGCTTAGAGAGCTCTAATGTAGCATTACTATTTTACTGTAATGACAGAAACAAGCCCAGTGGATGTAATGGATTTGCTTTTGATGGCGACTAATGGAAATTCCCTAAAACTTGAGGAAATGAGCACTTCAGGGTTATTTCTCCAAAGCGCGCTTTTTTCCACGCCACTACATGTGAGTCCGGTTGATGTGCTGCACATCAGCAGATATCAAGGGGGTAAAGTTTCACAGGCAGCTTGAAAGCATCTATCAAATTATGTGCTGCTTCTTTTGATCTGGTTTACCGATGCGAGGATGTTGTGCAGCTGTCCGTGTGTGGTACGAGGGTGAGCGTTTGTGGAAGACTACCTGAGCTGCATAGTGTGGAGAAGTGCTTCAGGCTCTGAGCAGGTGAGCCGAGCACGTCTGCGTTTAACAAGCAGATCTTTTCTATCAATCATGTAACCCATTTACTTCCAGCTCTTCTTTACCCGTTCAGCACTGATCAGACTGCACCTGCAATGCACTGACTCTGCACTTACACTTTGGCACTCAATAATTTACAACTTCACCTCCAAACTTAACAAGAACGGGCCAAAGGGGAGCTTAACCCTGCTGGTTTAAAAGCGCCATGTCAGCACTTCAGCCGTGTTAGCATTCTCAGGGAGCGTCGCAGCTGCAGGGAATCCAGATGTGATTTCTCTGTTTTCACGCCCACTCCAATGCTTCCTCTTTTCTTTGCTTCATATGCACGGGATCACGCGTGTCATTTGGTGCTCATTATCCGAGTGAAGCACAGAATCAGCAGCTCTGATTTGAGCTGTGAGCTAGCAGCCCTGGACAGAGCTGCTGATATTACGGGGATAGTTCGGATCACCATCCAGAGTCCGTGTATTCCGGGATCATCTCACTGCCAGGGTCTCAAATAATGCTGAGTCCCTACAAACGTGCCTACACCTAACCGTTGTTTAAATGAAGTTTTCAAGCAGGATATAAACCTGTGAATTATTCCATCCACCCACCGTGCCAATCACAAGCCATCAGCCAATGAGCCCGACACAAATGTTTGATTCATTTTGACCTGAAGAGAGTGACTGAGACCAGAAACTGGTCAGCAAAGGTCGGGGCCGAGGGCCGTTCTCCTACACACTTCTAAAGGACCAGGGGTCTTTGTGCAACCACAGCTGTCGCCCCCCGGTGGCCATTAAAAAGAATGCAGGTTTAAAGTGAATATACATATACGTGTTTTTACACCTGGAGACTAAAACCATCTTTACTGTTTGGAAAACACACACACACACACACACACACACAGACATGTTGTGCAGTGATGGCAGGAGAAACATCTCACACAGGCAAATGCAATACATAAATATGGAGTACGCAGCAATGATTGATGGCCTGACTGATCGAGAGGAAGGTCATGAGAACGGGTTAACATCATCACGAGGAAGAAAAACACAAAGGAGGATCTACCTTTCAAAATAAAACAATTCAATTCAATTTTATTTATATGGCACCAAATCCACAGTGGCTTCAAGGCGAAACGGGAACACAAAAACAGGAAGTAAACTGAACGACAGACCAAGAATAAATTCACACAGACCAATAAAATAATAGAAATCAAACAGTCAATATTCAGGAACAGCAAGAAGAAAACAGGAGAAAAGCTCAGAATAATTACAGCAGAAACACTGGTGACACAAAGACCGGGACACTTCTTCAGACAGCTGCTCATGTCCACTGGTGGTTAGTTCTGGTTTGCTCCACTCAAGAAACGTAATCCAACCCTCTGCCATCACTTGTCTTCCTCACAGCCAATCAGGGCGTTTCATGCATCAAGCTCTCAATATTCCCACGGCTGTGAAAGTTCCCGCTGACAGAGGTTTTAAATCATGTATGTCTCACAGCACACCGATGAGCCTAACACCACATCCGCGCCTCAAGATGCAAACTGGGAACAAGGGAAGAAGTGGGTGTAGGTGATGAAGGTGTGGCCCGTACGCATCAACAGATTATGGTGAGAGGAACATCGAGTGAGCTGAGTATCTAGTCGAACGCGAACATCCAGGAAAAATGAATGCGTGTCATGAAGTTAAACTACATTTTATATTTCTGCAGGAGGTTTATGCTTCAGAGCGTCGACTGAGAGAGAGTGAACGGCGATGCAGACACACCGCCGTGCAGCGCTTCCTGCGTAGCCTCCATGTTAGTCACCTATAAATATCGTAGTTTAAGACCGCTTCAGCAAGAATCCTTCTCGCTCGCTGCAACTCGACCCACCGTTCACTTGAATGTGGACGTGATGCCTTCACTTCCAGCACAGATTTGTCGCTTCTGGCAATGTGTGTGTCTGTGTGTGTGTGTGTGTTAGATGAGGCACTCGAGGGAGACAGGAGGCCCTTCATTAGCTGTCTAATTATTGTGGAGATGTGTGACAGAGAGAAGGCTGAAGAGAGGGATATGAGAGAAGGAGATAAACCGAGCTTTGAATGCCTTTTCAGAATGTGCTCCTCCACCGTCTGGGTAAATAGTCCCATTATCCAGGCACTCAAACAGGAAACACAGACAAACAACAGCTACGCGACGCTACCCTTAAAAACAGGCACCATTTATTAAAGAGCTACATGATATTTATAAAAAATATAACAGTAATATGTGAATAAAGAAAGCTAGCACACATTTTTCGTTTTTTATTGCTAGTACATGAGCGGATTTTAACTTGTTGTGAGCGTCTGACTCTGCCGTTGCTTCGAGTAGCCCGTGGACCGATTTCCACTAAAATCCAAAGATGTGACGTTTATGCTCCGACTGCCTCAGTGCTGCTTTGTCCAACAAACTATGGACATAATTAGATGTGAGATATAGATATGAGGCAGCATTAGGAAGCAACCAAGCTAACGTTAGTCTCCATCCATTCTCTTGTTCTTATCCTTATCGGAGTCGCGGGCGAGCCGGAGCCTATCCCAGCTGCCACAGGTGGGAGGCGGGGTACACTCTGAACAGGTGGGCCCACACAGAGAGACTAAGGTTAGTATG
Organism: Tylochromis polylepis; assembly: GCA_015107715.1. Classification (NCBI taxonomy): domain Eukaryota; kingdom Metazoa; phylum Chordata; class Actinopteri; order Cichliformes; family Cichlidae; genus Tylochromis; species Tylochromis polylepis. The sequence continues at coordinate 7,820 of VVHJ01061330.1, read as the reverse complement.
CTAGCTGTAAATGAGCAGCACAGCATATCTTTGACACTGGCAGCTTCATCACATGGCTTCACGTTGCTTTCATCATACATGACATATAGAACGTACAGCTGAGCAGCAGTGCAGTGCATGACAGTTCATTAACAGTCACGGGTGCAGCTGACACCACGGACTTTCTGACTTCAAACAGCGCTCCTCTCATGAAGCGTTTGGCTAGTTCTGGTTCGTTTTTCGCCTTTCTTCTCTGAAGGTCTACACACTACTACACACACTACGACCGGGCTTTCAGAGGCCATTGAGCATTTTCATTGAGGAGGCCATAAGTACTACTGTGACTGAAGTACTTTATAGCACTTCATTTCTCCTGCATTAGATGTGGTAGAACTGCTGTTGAGAGCTTTTAGTGCAGGTTCGATAAAAACCGAGTCACTGACTCATTGTAATGAGGATGTTAGTCACTCTCCAATTTACAGTTTTGGTTTGGTGGAAGTAAAAAATCTCAGTTTTGCCAGAGGCTTTGAAGGAGATGTATTGTATTCCCTCGCAGAGAACCCGCTTGTTCATTTCGCTCTCAAAGTTATGACTGAACAGTTTTTCTTCCTCCGCAGTTCAAGAATAAATACGAATCCAGTTGTTAACCAACAGATCGTTAAATGCACTTTTTTATTTCCCCGTGCCGTTTACTTAAAACACTTCTCAAACCAAACACTCGTTTTTCGCTTCCTGTGAAGCTCATCGATAAATACTTGTGTTTTACTTATGCGCACAGATTTAGCTCTGACGAGGCAGTCACGATGACCAATGAACTTCCATCCAACTTCTTGACTGTGTCTTCTGATCCATTTTCTCTGTCAAGGTCCGGACACGTCTTGTTTTCCTGCTCTTCCACCGCTGCACCAGTTCTCCATCGTCTCATTTACCTCAGTACTTAAGGGCCAGCTCACACCTCCACTCTCTGGCAGGCTGTGGTTTGTTGCGGTGGTAATCAGGTTAACCTTGAATGTTAACCTTGAATGCTTGCACTTACCCGATCACTCGTTTTGTTGCCTTTTGTCGGTGAAATCTTTTGAGTCAGTGAGCAAACATTCAGTGGAACACAGAGAGGTCCTTGCTCTTTTCTGGATGACTTACCCAAGCTGATCGAGGCGGTAAAGATTATTTAACAGATTCAACACACACACACACAACACCAGCTCAGGTTCACATATGTCCCGTCCAGGACTCCATCACCAACTCCAACCTCAGGTCTAATTCCACAACGTCACTCTGGTAAAATGCTGTCCTTGTTTCTGCTTGCTGGAAGAACTCCCATCCCGATCCTCAAATCATTTACCTGCGCTAAGGCCTTGCGCTGTTGAATGCAGCCTGGTTCTGCCAGAGGATTCTTCCTGTTAAACGGGAGTTTTTCCTTTCCACTGTCGCCAAGTGCTTTCTCATAGGGGGTCATCTGCTTGTTGGGGGTTTCTCTGTATCATTGTAAGATCTTTATCTTGGAATATAAAGTGCCTTGAGGGGACTTTTGTTGTGATTTGGTGCTATATAACTAAAACTGAATTGAATGCAACTGAACTGAACCATGCCGAGGAGCAAAGCATCACGTCTCACAAAAAACAATGAAAGTGGAAAGCTAATATTTTTACTAACAGACCTGTAGTTTAGCTGCTCACCTGCTGGCAGTACAGGCACATTGCATCCTATCAAACGGTAAAAACAACAGTAAAGGCGTATTTATGAGACCAGAAGGAGTACAGAAACTAAAGATGTCAAACTCTAGAAATCAAACTCTAGAAAAAGCATCTAATAGTTTATTTAATTAGACTAACTACTGCTCGGTGCAACTCTGATAAAACTCTATTCTACCGTGAAAACAAGAACAGCCTGCAAAGAAAAGATACTGGATGATTCTGCAAAACCCCAGAATATGTTTTCTAAGTTTCTGTAATATCTGTGCAGGGTCGCTGTGGTACAGGGTTTGGTATTGGTCTGTGGTTATGGTGGAACATCTGACGTTCCTGCTTAAAGCTCACTGAACAGCTTTAAATTGCAGGTCTGTGACTGAACAAAAGTTTCATCCACTTCTTTGACTTTCCAGCTTCCTACATATCATCCATATGGACATAATTTAGGAGATACTGGGCCAATCACAGCTGGCAGTGCTTCCTGGACCCCGGCAGCTTCTGACTACAGGTGTCACAGCAGTAAAAATATATACATTCAGCACCATCTTGGCTCATTTTAAAGAGGTTAAAAAAGTTAATAACACCAAATGTTCCATCAGCACAGCAGTAGAATCAGTTTATACGCTGCGGTGAAATGAGGACAGTAATCGACACCTTCCAGTGCTGCAACCTTTGCCAGTCGATGTGCAAACTGAAAATGTGTGTGTGGGTAAAATGGAAGGAGAGCATCTGTGGGAAAACAGCCAGCCATGAATGTTTATGCAGTCCTGGAGGACAAAAGCACACAAAAGTGTGTACAAAGGAGGCAGCTTTCAGGAATTCACGAGTCGCTTCTTATTAACACGGGACATGTCCCAAAATACAGACGCCACAGAAGAGGACAAAGAACTTTAATCAAGAATTCAAAGGTCGCAAGCATCAACTACATCCAAAAACAAGGAGGGACTCATGAAACACTGTGCAATATTTAATTTACGTGCAATATATAGCGCCTCAGAACTGTGCACCTTACCCCCTCTTTTTTTCTACATGTCTGCACTGGGTAGGAGATGCTCTGAATCTCACTGTACATGTGTGTAGTGACAATAAAAGGCATTCTATTTTATTCTATTCTATTCTAACACGACAACCTGAAAGACTGAGGACGAAAGGAAAGGTTACACACACAGACCAGAGAGCGGGATAATAAAGCACGTGTGAACTCAGTCAAGCCGATAATGAAGGCAGGAAGAGAAACAAAGAAGGCAAGTAAAACACGGAGGATCCTTCTTCAAAATAAAGCAGGAAGTAAATGCAAAAATCACACAAAGAATAAACTTGCCAGAGGAAGCAGACACCCAGTCAGTAATACCAAGACTCAGTTTACAACAGAAATCCAGGGATAACCAGAAAGACCACGATATAAAATCAACACCGTCAGTGTGTGTGTTTCAAATTGCATTGAAGCCAATAGAAAATCAATGATAAATATTGTTTTGGAAGACAGATGTCTCCACATTGGTGTTTTGATCGTTGCAGTGTTGGTATTTGTGCTAAGCCGTCAGCTGTTAGCAGACTGTATGTGAGCATCACTCAGACACAGACACCTGCTAATTAGTGCTCAGTAACCTCCACAAAACTCAATACTAGAATTTCACCCAAACTGGATCTCAGACTTCATTTGTGCCATTTTCCTTCCTTTATTGAGTTAAATACGAGGGAGGACGCTCATGTCCACTAACCACCAGTGGACATGAGCAGCTGTCTGAAGAAGTGTCCCGGTCTTTGTGTCACCAGTGTTTCTGCTGTAATTATTCTGAGCTTTTCTCCTGTTTTCTTCTTGCTGTTCCTGAATATTGACTGTTTGATTTCTATTACAGTCTGTTAGTACACTTAACCTCGCAGCAGCCATATTATTGATCATTTTCAGTAAAAACGTCCAGAAGGCTCCAACAGCACAAACGCGGTCCATTATCCAAAGCCCAGCAGACAACCAGCAGCTACAGCCGCCTGTGTTGACTGTGAAGTTGGACCTTTTAACATGGAAGTCTATGGGCACTGACCCACTGCTGGAGCCCCTGCTGGACGTTAGAGGAACTGCAGGTTTAGCTTTATGTTTCAGCCACAGAGGTTGCTGCTTGGTTCCTCATTTCCCCCGGCAGTTGCTGTGGCCACATGAAGATAAAAACAAAAAAAAACAGCATTTGGGGCATTTTTGAGACAACTGATGAATGTTGGTATCATAAGTTTTGGTGCTTCCAACTAAATTTAGGGTTAAGAAATGATGGCACCCTGTGTTTAAATGTAGTTTTGGCTGCCACGGCAGATGGATCGGCATGTTTGGACAGGTTTTACTATCCGCACCTGTGACCTCTGAGGCTGGTGTCGATCTGGTGTAACTGAGCCACATCATTGGGATCACTGGGAGCTGAAAAAAGCTGGAGTGGCAGAATCTGAATAAATGGCTGTGACGGAAAAAAAGAATCTGACAGAAAGAATGAGAAATAAATAAAAATAAAAGATTTATGGCTACAGTGGTATGATGTCATATCAGTGTAAAGGACCCGATCTCTCTGGCTAGAAAACACACCTGCGTTTGATGTTAAAGAGAGGACAGGTGAAGGTAAAACAGGGCTGGGATGCACTTCTGTGCAACTTGTACCACAAGATGGCGCAGTGAGCAAATGCAAGCTTTATTTAACACGGCAAATGTTCAAAAACACATTGTCATTTACGGTGGTGGCAGAAAGAGAAAAGCTCCTGATGTAACGGGGCTAAAAATAAATATCCAAAGCTTAACAGCAACACACGTGTGAAAATATTTCACTTTTAAAACCCTGCCCCCTGGTGGCGTAAGTTTTTTTTTAGCTTCCTGTTTTAAAGCCTCTGATCACTAAAGCAGATCTTTGCTGATGAGCCCATCTTCCTGTTTCTCCGTGCTTGTTTTTTTCTTCATCCTTTCACTGTTCTCACATGAAGAAGACTGTCACACTGTCAATCTTCACTGCAATGCTAGCTTCACACCAATATGTCACTCAAAGAGGGAGAGGGGTGAGGAAGATAGGAGGGTAGGAAAAGAAATAGTGAGGCAAAAAAGAGAGCGAGGAGAGGGCACAAACAGATGAAGAGGGGAGATGGAAGCAAAAGACGGAGTGAGGAGACAGGAAAGGCTGGGGGAGAAATGAAAGATGACCCGGAGGAATGAAGGAGAGAAGCGTGAGGACAGACGTGCAGACCGACAGACGTCACATGACAGCTGACTCTGTGACAGCAAGTCAACCATAAGCTTGTGTGCATATTTGAGCGCGGCTGGTCATAAATCATACATTTCACCCTCTGAAAACTGTCTCAGGCTGCTCAGTCCCCTCTCATAGACAGACGGAGACAGAATAAACCTGTTTGGGGTATTTCCCTCTGCAGTCATTTGGATTTGTTCTGGGCTGGACTATTGCTGCTGCAGAGCCCAGCAATTCTTTCAACTCCAGTAAAACAACCAGAGTGACTGCTCTATGAGGTGCTGCAATAAAGTTCACCCTCTGCTAACCCTAACCATTGCTAGCAAACGATGTTTTGCAGTATCACACTAAAGCACTAATATCTATTGAAATGATCTAAATACTAACACAAACTGTGTACATTTTTGCCTTTGTACATACTTTTTTACACACATATCTAAAACGTTTCTGTGTTATTTAGTGTCCATAACATCAAACCCATGGTTATTTTGTTAGCTTCGGACTATTTTTTGTTGACTTATGTGCCGTGGAAGATTATCTGGTTCCACCTGATTGGTCCTCTAAGCGACTGGGGGCAGAACAATTACATTCTCTTCCACTAGAGGGCAGTACAACTACCTGCTCTAATTAAACGGGTTGCCAACTGCCAGTAAAACAGAAGAAGACGAAGAAGAAATGACATATTAGTCACGCTGTGAGTCGTAATAGCGATAGATAAATATTTGAAAAGAAAAGTGGTCAGTCTGACCTGGGTCCTGGAGAAAACTGCGACCCAGATGAAGGCCCTAGCATGAGTAGTGGTCAGAAGAAGGCAACAAAGGTATACTGGGGACAAACCGAGCCAGTTCCACTATGCCTGGTGCGCGGGGAGAAATGATCAATATGCTTTTTGTGACATTTTTGAAGAGAAGAGCCACCTTTGTTCCCAAAGCCATTCTGCTTTTTAACTCCAGCCGATAAGACCATTTCCCACACCCATGAACATAAACTATTCGACACTCTTTTTTATACTGCCGATATTTTATTCACTTTTATTTACGTATAGTTATCTATTTACTTATTCAGTCATTTAATTTTAAAATTGTGTATATATTGTATATGTTAAGTATTTTTATCTTATTTTCTTGTTTATGCTTTGTTCTTATCTTTAACGTTATGCTGCTCTGTTGTATCTCAATTGCCCCTCGGGGATAAATAAAGTCTCTCTGGTTCTGATTCTGATTTTTGTTTGGTGGTGTGCCGTGTGATTTTTCTAATGTGAAATATGTGCCGTGGCTCCAAAAGGTTGGGAAACACTGGTCCACATAACTGCAGCGTTAAGTCTGACTCAGCCTCAGAGATGGAAGGAGGAGCTCAGAGTGCTCCTTCACATCACAAGGAGCCAGCTGAGGTGGCTGATTGGTTATCTGATCTGGACGACTCCCGGAGGTTTTTCGGGTTCGCCCAACTGGGAGTCTGACCTGGCAGCACCCCGGGATCCCACAAGGAGGAACCGGAAAATGTTGGTGGGAAATAGAAGACCTAGAACACCCCGCTCACCCCGTGTGACTCCACGTAAGCTGAAGGGATGGATTGAAAGTCAGAGACGACGGGACAGAAAAGCTGTTTTTGTGCTGGGTCAAAGTGGAAAAGAAGAGCATGAAGGGGCTGCTGAGGCACTGAAGGCCTCTCCGGGATCGCTGAGAGTTTCTGATGGTGGGAGATGAAATCTGAAACTTTCTACCAGCACAGCTACATCGCTCCGAGGCGTCAGAGAGAGAAAGGAACAAACCAAATTGAGTCCTCTGGAATTAATTTGAATTTCGCAGACATGTCCCTTCTACACCCTGAATTAGCCTCTGCTTCGTTCTCTCTCTCTTATTAGCCTGTTGAGGGCAGATAATTAAAAACACATTCAAATGAGCCAAAGATGGAAATGAAGAACAAATCTAGACAGACACAAAAAGGACAGACAGGCGCCCAGATCCCCGCAGACACTGATGCAATCAGTGACCTTTGGATGTGTGCACATTTACATTCACACGCGGGATCGGAGAGAATTCATTTGCCTTCTTAGAGGGAAACAGAGGAGGAGGAGGAGGAGAGAGGAAGAACAGCGACAGAGGTGATGCAGGGAGACACGAGGGCGAAACGCAAGCCCAGCAAAGAAATGAAACTGAGCACGAGCGGGAAATGTAGGGGACGGAGATGTGTTCATGTTGCTGCTTTACCTCCAGCTGATTGTGGAGGTTACAGTCAATAAACACGTTTTCTCACTGTGTGTTGTTTCCCAGCGTGGACTCCCGTCTCTGCACGCCTGAAAGAATTTGACTCTGTGATGAACTTCAAATCAATAAAGCAGACGGGAGGCCCGGAGCGTCTCAAACTGGAGTTCGTGTCTCTGCGTTTGTGGCTTTCACACATGTTGGAGTGAATAGTTAAATGTTGTCATTATTGTGCTTAAAATTGTGGGTCTTGTATTCAATTGTATGTTTAGAGATATTCTTTGGTGAGCTTTCTTCTCCCCTGCATGTAGGATGTTGGGGGGAGGCTATAGTGTTTTATTGCAGGCACACACCACTGGGAAGATTCTGGCTGTTTTCCTGTTTATGTAGAGATGTATACTTTTTATCTTTATGGGTCCACCTGTGTTTATGTGTGGTGGACCGTTAAGAAGGGTTAAGCCACATATGTAGGGTAAAGGTCTGATGACCCTTCTGTGATGGGGGAGGCTATCACGATGCTTAGCTAGGAAGTCACGTACACAGACACGCGCACACACATACACACTCACACTCACTCACATGCACGCACGTGTACATACATACACAGTGCCTTAGCTTTTACGACACCACATGGGGTTTACAATGGGGGCTGTGTCACTGTGTGTGTGTGTTCAATAAAAGGCTGCGCAGGGTGGCAAAAGTTTGGAGTCATCTGAGGTCGCGTGCAGACTGAG
>VVHJ01061329.1:0-14017 GCA_015107715.1 Tylochromis polylepis | reverse complement strand
CCTCCGCCCGCCCTGGTCTGGTGGTCTACGTTTTGGGGTGGTGTCTGGGGCTGTCGGGAGCCAGCCCTTAGGGGGGGGTACTGTCACGGTCCTGGGTCGGTGACCCAGTGGTTTTGATTTATTTTGTTATGATTAATCATTGATTTCATCCTAGGTCGGCTGCATGTCCGTCACTTCCTGTTTTATGTTGAAGGTTTGTGTTTTTGGTGAATGTTTTCAGTTTTGTCTACGTGTGTTGTTTGGGTTATTAGGTTCAGCTGTGTCTCCCTCCTGTGTCCTGTCCCCTCGTTATCTACTGTGTATTTAAACCCTGTGTGTCCTTAGTTCTGTGTGGCGTCGTACCCTCATGCACCCTCATCTCATCTGTGTGTTCCATCTGCCAGCCTGCCTACCGGTTTTTTGTTCGTGTGTGTGTTGTTGTACGGAGAACAACAAAGCCATTTAAGTTCATCCACATCTCTACGAGTCCTGCATTTGGGTCCACCATTCTGCCTGCCAGCACGCAGATCATGACAGTTAGAGTCCAGGATTTTTGGTACACAGTGTCCCTCTGGAGCTCAGCCTGGACAGATCCATTTTCAGACATCGTTTTCCTTGTTGAGGCGAGTAAACAAAAAGCCTCACCGCACACTGATTTCAGTGTGTCTGCCACATAGATAAGAGCAAATCATCAACGCACTGAAAATAACTGAAAGAAATAATAACGTTGAACAAAACATCTAATGATTACTCTCCCAGTCTTGGTATTGCTGCCACAGCCAGTTACTGTTAATCTCACCACTTATTGTACGGCCCTGATGGCATGAAGGCCTCTTATTAGATGAACCCTCCTGTGTCTCTTTTCCAGCCCACTCATCCACAATGCTAACACATCAATAAAGCTGGACAAGTCTGCTCTGTAGCAATTATATAACAAGTTGGTTTGTTTGTTGCTGGAGCAGCTCAATACACAGTTTCATAAAGGCTCCCCAGCTCAGTGAGGCCAGTGCATGAAAATAAGTGCATGCAGCCGAGCACACAAAGAGCATCACTGTCACGGTGGGGAATACCGCTGTATTTATGGAAAGGACCCAAAAGGAGACGCAGGAGAAACGAACTAAGGTTTAAGAAAAAGACAGCCTTTATTGTGGCTGAATATCATAAACAGGAAACAAGGCCAAATGAGGGAAAAACTAAACTGAAACCTATACTGGGATAAACTAAGATTAACTATGAAAACTGTGACAAAAACATGAACAAGAATCTGGATAGGAGCATGTGAAACAATGATGTGAAACATGAGCATGAGCCTGAACAGTAGCAAAACCTGACGAGACTTTGACATGATGACAACAGACGACCCGACAAGGAGACAGAGGACTTAAATACACAGAAGGGTAATAAGGGAAATGGAAACATCTGGGGAGACACAGCTGACACAAATGAAGATGACCCCACAGGGGGAAGTAAAACAAAACACACTGAACATGGAAACACTAGACTCTTTAAAGTAAAACAGAAAACTTGGAGAGACGTAGACATGACACACAAGCTTGACAACGTGGACACAACACAGACATGAAACACAAGACAGACTGGACCAGAAACATGACACATAACCAAGGAGACATAGATGAAATAAAAACCAGAATAAATCTCAACTAAATCCTAACTAATAATAACACAAGAACTTATTATCACAAAGTTAACATAAGAAAATCAAAAATACAAAATAACCTCAAAACACTGGGTCACAGACCCAGCCCCTAACAATCAAAGGCGTTTAAACATAGCATGATACGTGAAAATCCATGTGAAAGTGTATGCACATGTACACACTCCCCGAGTTCACACTTTAAGCTGTCCGCCCACACAGATGTAACACAGATTCATACACCACCCACACCGTCCTCTGCACTGCGAGGAAAGGATATTTTGTGTGTATATGGGTGCGTATGTGTGTGTTTAAAAGCCAGAATGAAACAAAAACGCTCGTCATTAAAATCACACTGCATATTTTGGAAATGGGGAATTATACATGAAAGGAGTTATGGAGGACCACTACTGCTGAATAAATAGATAAATATTCGATTAGATGCAACAAATATAACAGTAAAGTAAAAGGAGGCATCAATTAAACTAAAATGTGACATATATTGATATCTCTGATTCATTTTTATTTTTCATTAAACGTTCTACTTATTTACTTTCCCACTTCATTTTCATTTATGTATAAGAGTAAAATACAAAGTGAATATACAAAGTAAAATATTCTGCAAAAGTCTTGAGTCACCTCTCATTTCTGTATATTTTGCAAGTAAAATGGGAAATAGGTGCAGCAGTTTATTGAAACATATGCAAATGTACATGGAAATACAGTATAAAAGGGAAAAACAGAGTTTGTACAATTCTAACAAGCTTGAAAGGATATTGAAGGACATTCAAAGCTCTTTTTTGGATTTTGGCTGCCTTCTCTGTCAGGATGATCCCACACTGCTTCAAAAATGTCGAGCTCCAGCTACTGGGGAGGCCAATCCATGACCAATCCAATGATCCGACTTTGGGATCATTGTCATGTCGAAAAATGAAGCTGTTGCCAGTCTGACACTTTCTAGATGGTATTTCATGGTGTTGCATTCATACAGTAACTGCATCAATTTGACAAGCTTACCAGCACCACAAGCTGAAATGCTGCCCCAAAGTGTGACATTGCCTCCTCTATTTTTTTTAAATTTTTTACAGATTGCCTTAGATACAACTATCAGAATAAGAGAGATATAGAGAAATAGAGGAAGGAACGTATGGAAGCGTAGGGAACAGATGGGCAAACACTGAGGGAAATAAAATTTAATGTAGGGAGCTGAAGCGAAATAAAAGTTAAGAAATTGAAAACAAACACTAGGACAGTAAACCATCTAAACAAGAATCTACAACTCCATGGAATCAGAACCCTCATTGTACTAGGATAAGAATGAAAACATGAGCCAAAATGCAAGACTGCGAAACAAAAACTGGAAAACCATGACATGAAAGCAGAAATCAAAGACTTAACAGCATCACAAGAGCTCAAAATTTCTACAAAGATAGCAAAACTTGAATCGAGCAAATATAAGAATCAACACTTCAACCACTATAATAACAGAAAACCCAGTCAAAATCCCAAACTCAATAATATAACAAAGAACTAAAAATGACACCAAATCCAGCACCATGACCAACTTGAGCCACTTACAGCCGCACTTATAAGAATAAAACCTTTCTTGTTATAGTCCTATCTATACTCGCTTTATATCTTCAAAGTTTTAAACCGGTTGAAAGTGCTTTTAGATGACAAATCTCTCATTTATGAACCCCATACAGAGGAAGTGAAGCTGAGGACAGAAACAATGTCACACTTGAACTCCTACATGCTTTAGCACATGGTTCCATGTGTTAGTGTTTCACGAGAGCATTTTTCAGAACACATTTGCTCTGACTCGAACATATTGAAGAACCATAAATGAGAAGTGATGGCGCAGCATTTTGCAGAACACAATTGTCGGTAGAAGTTGGATGCTTTTAATATGGCGCCCACATTATCTGATTGAAGTGAGAAGCAAAATATGTCCTGCTCTGATGTTGCTTTGATATAAACAGAGCCAGTGAGGCCTTTGAAATGGGTTGCCTAAATGAGTCATCTGCAGATGGATGCTTGCCTATCTGATGTGTTTCTCATGTAGTGTGAAGTCCTCGCATAAATTATAGATGTGTGAGCCCACTCGGTGCTCACTCGCTTGCTTGTCCTGATGCCTAGCTGAAGTATTGATGCTGCAGAGAACAAAAAGACTCTCCCGTATTTTAGATTCTCTTCACTCCTAACATGCTGCAAAGCCCTGTGTGAGGGCACAGAGTTGGATCAATATGGATCAATGTTTTTGTTACAGATTAGAGAGGCTTGCTAGCTCCAAATTTGTGATTCTAAAACAGATACAGTCCACCAAGTCAGGAGAGAATTGGGATTCGATGTAAGAAAAACAAGCATGCATGTTATCACAGACACAAGAGAAGCAAGAGATACAGTATTTCATGTAAATTATGAGGAAAAACACATCAATCAAGGGAAAACTTTATTACATGATAATACATTTTGAAAGAGGTGACGCTATCTCTCAAGCTATCCACTGTGGTAAAGCCCCTATGATTAAAAGGAGTAGCCAAAAGTAACTTTTTATAACATTTGACATAATTTGAGAATTGTATTTTGGCTGACACCCAGTCAGTCTTTTTAAAAGAGGATAGCAATTTGTAATCATGGCCAAAATCTTACTGATGTGCCACCCACCTAATTACCAAATAACAAGCATCTTACCACATGACAAGGTCGCCCTTCGACCTCCTCTAGCCCAACCAAAGACTCTGTACAAATCCGAAATAGCCAGTGCTCCCTGGTTTGTGAAATCCTGTTTTGAAGCCTTGACCTGAGCATTTTAGCTCTTATAATCTTGTTTTGTTTTACTTTGTTTCATAAGAGGAGGATCTGACTGAAAAACCAAGCACAATTACATGCTTGATCACATTGTAACTCCAAAACATACACTACATTTAATTTACTTTACACTATACCATAATTTTGAAAATGAAATTTGTGTTGTATTAATTATGACCTGAAACTAGAAACTGAATTCATAACCTAAACCTGTAATTTTTCAATAAAATCATACATTAATTCAGCAGCAGGGACAATTTTCCATAGACATCTATACAACTACTTTCCTTTTTGCAACCAAAGGAATCAGCAGCTCATGGCCATTAAAAAGAATTCAGATTTAAGACACTCTGATATTGCCTTTATGATTTGGAGGGTACATCAAACTTTTATACGCAGTTTATGAGCCAATCACACTGTAAAAACTGCTTAGGGACATTTTGAGGAATATGACAGAGTGGTGACAAAGATCCTAAAGCAATGTTCCTGCTTCAAATCTGGGGTAGAACATCTTTTTCTTCAGCTGGTCCCACGTGGGAACTCACAGAACTCAAAAATTGCCTGGCTTCAACACATTTCATTATATCCGTGGCTCTAAAATTGGCCATGATTATGAGGCAGACAAAGTGCTTAAAGTGTATAGAATAAAGCACTTTATGAATCTATGATCGAATGAGGCTTGTAGTCTAAATCACTTCGAGTGGTAACACTAGAAAAGCTCTATTTAACTGCCAGTCCAGTCCATTACAGCACACCCCCAGATGCCCCCTGCCCATGTTTCAGTGGGTCAAAGCCATTTCAGGAGGCAGCCTGACATTTTCCACAGTTTGAAATGTTATGAAGAAATACTAGTTAATGGAAACTGTGAAAGTCCGGACACGATAGGGAAGATTAAAAAAAAATGTTATGATAAAAGTACAAAGTAAGAAAAAAACAAAGTTGGGTGGACAAACTTTTGCACATCACAATTGATGTTTGAAACACTGACTGTTGCAAGGTTTGTATTTTGTTTTTTTAACAGTTCACTTGAAAAATCAAGATAATACACACATTTTCCACAGATACATAGCAAAAACTCTTTGAGTGCAAGTACATCTACTACAAAGCATAATAATACCAAAAGAAAAGAAAAACAGGCTTAGATTGTAGGGACACGTTTCCTTCATGTGCAGTTGGAAAGGAGATAAAGCTGGATTTTTTGTTGCTAATAATATGCAGCACTAACAGCACAGAGCATCCTAGATGTTGTAATGAGAAGTAGGTCAATATGAGACCCAGAAAGATAAGATAGGAGTTTTGATTCGAAGTCAAACCTCTGTTATCTGTAGCACCAAATCCCGCAAAGCTGTGTCACTCTTCAAAGAAAACAAGAGTCAAGAGGTTGACAAGCTGACAGCAGATTGGATGCTTTCAGTTTTGGAGATATTTTGAATGTGGTGTAAGATACTTTTTAGTACTGTAATAGTGTAATTCTTCATGCACACCTCCAGTTGATAGTATTTAGGAATCAAGTGAACTTGTGCCATCTCTAAATTGGACTTCTTTCAGTCAAATGTATTTAGAATAAAGATGTGTGTACCGTGAATTGAAAGACAATAAATGAGCTTCATCAAACAACAGGAACAAATGACATTTGAAATCTGACATTGCAGAAGAAAAGATAAATGTCCATGCTCCCTCATTAATGTGGGAAAAGCCAGAGGAACATATTTCTAATGTCAATCACAGCGCATGAGAAATAGTTCACTGCCAGGTCATAGTTAAAAATGGTTCCCTCATCAAGCTCAGCCATCTAGAGTATGGACAGCATTTTAAGTGGGAGGACCATGTACAGAAAACAGCCCAGCATTACCAGTAGGAGGAGCAGGAAGCACAGGAAGTACCTCACTCTCAGTACTTGAACCAGGCAGGAAGGGTTGCAGCAGTATCCGCTTATATTTCTGCATGTGTCAGCCTCCAGCTGCCTCTCCAGAGTGAAACAACATAACAGTGATGCTGGCGCAGCCTGAAGTTCAGGACCTGAACTGATGCTGAGGGCTGGTCTGGGTTCATATGTGGCGTGACTGTAAGACTCCTCCTGAAGTCTCAAAATCTCCCACTCTGGGAATGGGGTGGTCTGTCGACAGAAGGGGCACTGAAGCCGGCTGGTGTCCTTGGCCCGGCTCATGATGGCATCTGTACAACGGTGACATATTTTGTGGTTGCAGTTGAGTAAGGTGACACTGTGATCGCCATGTGACTTGAACAGCTCGCTGCAGATGGGGCACTCGTGCCGACTGCTGTCACTGCACAAACTCCTGACACTTCCACTGCAGCCTGGCTGATCCCTGCCAGCCAATTCCAGCTCTTGTGGAACAGATGTCTTTTGGTCAGTCCCATCTGTTTGTGCACCCGCTTTGTGAGTCTTGTCACTGCTGTCCTGATGTTTGTACCCAAGCAGAGGCTTTATCACTGAGTCGCTTACATCTTCTGTTTTTTCTCCCTTGGATTTGTATACTTCTCTGAAATAAGCCTCCTCTGTAGCTGACTGTTGATCTTGTTCCAGTGTAATAACACCTTCCTCCTCAGTGTCAAACATTTTTGCTTCAGCCATCCTTCATTAAAAAAGATTTTAATACAGGCAGCACAGCTCTATCACACGGTCGACTCTGGCAAGTCTGCTTTCTTCCTGCACTAAGCGGGCCAGTTACTGATGTAATGCTTTAGTATAAGGAAGGCAACACAGTTTTCCCACCGCTAACTGAGATAAGAAAAGTACATTCACAGATAAGGAGTGCTAAGTAATAATGTGCACCTCAGAGAAGTGCCACTGGCCAAGCAGAACAGTGAACATTTTAGTATTATGCTCAATTTAACATCCTAACATATTCAGTGCAACTGAAAACTTTCGCTGGCTCACAAATGCATAAGTAAGCACATTAGAGCATAAGGGATAGATTGATTCTTCAGATTTATATAAACATGACATCTGCAGATTACACAGACACAAAGCACATGTTAAAACTGAGAATGTACAGAGAAGTTTATCTGATATTCATAACAACTATTGTGCTTTAACATTGCTGCTTGTTTGCTTTGAAATGTGTCTTCTCTCATCTAATGCCATCCAACGGAAATTAAATGTGCAGCAAGCCACATCAACACACGCAACAAGACATTATCATAACTTTTATGCAGTTAAACACTATAGTGTGTAGTAAAGAAGCCTCACAGTACTGCTGTCATCAGTGATTACTTTGGGAACATATGCCCAGATTAATTAACCCCCCCAAAAAAAATAAGTGTAATATAATATAATATATAATATAATAATAATAATAATAATAATATAAGTATAAATATTAGTATTCTATGTATTAGAGCTATTTACTTTCACAAACTTAAAAATATCCTAAATTTAATTGTGCAACAAATGTGCAACAGCAAGTATCTGTGATAGTGCATTATAAATTACAATTATCAAATCACACCGATATGATCACTTCATCATTTGCAATGCATTATATATGAATAATTATTTGTTAAAAAATAAAGAATATTTCAGTGATATGCCTGCTATAATCATGATTTGCATATCAACAAAGAATCACATGAGTACATGTAGGTGAAAAAGGTCATTCAGAGCAGCTGAGAATTACTTGCAGAGCTCTGTTTCACCACTGTGTGTTTGTCTAATAGCTGTTTGCTGTCCTCATCTCTCTCACTGAAAAAAAAACTGAAACTGCATGGTAACTGTCCAGGAATAAACAATAAGCGGCAATGTTCTAGCGCGAGGATTTAGCAGCTGTAAGGTTTTCTCAGAAGCTTGTGGGAACCAAGTCAGCATATGAATGCAAGTCATAAAGAATCATCTGTAGCTATACGACCAACAAGCAGATGATGACATGGGTCCTACTGAGCTCTGAACAACCAGTACCTTAGAAAACTGTGCAAATATGTAACCAGAGGAAGTGGTGCTGTTTTGAAGGGAAAGAGCACACAGACCAAAAACTGATTTGTTTTCAAGCAGCAGCTTCCAAAACAAACAAAAAAATATAGAACAAAATGTCAAAACCTGCAATTTCTAGCTCCAAAAGCAAATAGATTCCCATAGACATTGAGGCTAAAAAGCCCGGCTTTATGACACATATTTGCAGCCTGGTGCGAAATTTTATTTTGGTCTCTATATCAAATGGTCACGGCTGAGCAGCCGGTGTGTTTAAGGAATGGACCCAAAAGCAGATGAGGGAGAAACGGAACTGAATCTTTAACAAAAGACGAGCCGTTTATTTCAGGCCGAGGTCCAAAAACAGAAAAACAATGTAAGGCGAAACTAGGGCAAAACTAACTAAAACCTAAACTGGGAAATCCTAAACTGACCATGAAAACAATGATGAGAGAAAAGAACATGAAACTGAACAGGTACATGCAAACATAAATGTGAAAAAAGTCTAAACATGAGCATGAACATGAACAGTAGTACAAATTCTGCGACCTAACATGACTTTGACATGAAGATAAACAGACAACCCAACAAAGAACAGAGGAGACAGAGGATTTAAATGCACAGGAGGGTAATGAGGGAAGTGGAAACACCTGGGGAAACACAGCTGACACAAATGAACATGACACTACAGGGGAAAGTAAAACTAAACACACTGAACATGGAAACACCAGACTTTTCAAAATAAAACAGGAAAGATGGAGAGACGTAGACATGACAACACAAGCTTGACAATTAGAACAGACTAACGCACAGGCATAACTGAAAGTAAAACAAAAGTAAAAAGTAAAACACTGAGGACAAGACAGACTACATAGATGGCAAGAAAAGACTTATAAATCAGGAGTTATAGAAGAAACAAAAACTAGAATGAAACTCAACTAAAACCTAACTAATAACAGCAACACAAGAACTAAACATATTTCCAATAAAACATAAGGAATCAAAAAAACAAAATAAACTCAAAACACTGGGTCACAGACCCAGCCCCTGACACAAATATTCATCTTAATGACAACTGTATGAAGGGTGCAAATATTTTTGTTGTGAGGGTTAATGTTATGCGAACATAGATGACCATAACTGGTAGATGTCTACCTGGCTTCACCTTAGCTAATTCAAGTCATCTTATCGAAGCTCTGCTCAATGATAGTTCAGTTTAATGCTAATGCTAGCAAGCTTGGTTAGCAAGTTACATCTATGGACTACACAGGTGTAATGCACACACACCTTAAAGTGTTACAAAATAAAGGCAGAAACCATTTTTTTTTAACCAGGCTGTAAACAAGGTTTCAATACAGGAGTCTGTGGGGATTGAGTCGTGTTTGGAGCCAGCCTCAAGTGGCCACTAGAGGAATTGCAGTTGTTGACACCTTGCATTGCCTTCATCTCCAACCTCAGGGGCTTCCTCTTGGTTAAAAACTAAACTAAATTAAAATAAGACTTAAAAATTGTGGCATGGTCCTTTTAAGTTGTCATGTCACACCGATGAAACAAAGGGACCATTATCAGCTGGTTGCTGAGTAACCTGAGAAATCATTCAAAAAACAAACACACCTGCTCTTACACCTGCAGGTAAAACACAGCCAAGGTTGAGTACACATTAAAGATGCAAATTTACAGTGTGAGGCATAAGAGGCATAACAGGAGAGAGGAAGTAATAACTGCATTCTGAGGTGTAAGGCAGAAGAAGGAAGCCCTTCCTATGATCTCAAACTAAGGGCAGACTAAAAAAAACTAAACAGAGAAAGCCCCTTAGTCAAGAGCAAATATTGGGATGTGTATGTATATGTTTCACAGTTTATGTTATAGATAGTTGGCCTTGTGCAGAGTAAAATAGTAATACAATCAAACAGTCACCAGGGGATTTCTGGTGTCAAGGTATTGGTTGTTTAGATGCTTGTGAAATCTCAGTGGCACTTCAGGCATTGATTAAGGCTGGAAAGTAAAATTACACACATCAAAAATACCCCCCAAAGAGGTCTTTAACAAGACAAGGTTTGAGTCCTTTACAAAAAAAATGCAAAAACTTGCCAGGCTTCTTGCCTCCTTTTTTCATCAGCAACAAATAAAAATGATTGATGAACTCCTTTGTGTAAAGTGTCAGATTAATGTACCCTGACCTGATAATCTCTGCTTAAATCTCCTCTTGTGGTTCAGGGAGGTCAAAAGTCCAACTTATCACGCTGGTACTGCAGCCGTGGGCTGTTCTCACTATAGAACTGACTGAACCAGCGCCTGTGTTTTTGGATTGCTGAATCCTCCTTTACAAGGAGAGGCTTGGAGACATACTTCTTATTGTTCCAGATCATCACATCACGCTCAAACTGAAGACAAAACAAAAACAGGAGAGAGTCATGGGACAGAACTAAACATCAAACATAATTATACGATTTTTATACAGTAAAAGCTTTAAGCGTACTTCAAACGTTTTTATTTTTAACAATATCCAACTTGTCCTTGATGATAATGAAGCAGCACAGCTGAATACAATTTGTAAAGGAACAGATTTTCACTGAAGTATAACAAGAATTAAATAATGAAAACTGCACTGGTGTCTTCTTGCATTAAATTACAATAATTTATCAGCAGGGGTTTCTTTGTGAAGTGCTGCTCATTAAATGTCACTCCATAGTAACTCCATCAGCTGCTGGCATTTCAGTGAAAACGCCCTTCCACTGCTGTCAATACCAAGTGGAGAAAAAAAAAATTAATCTAAAAATATGAGCTTTGAACATGAAACTGTGCAATCATCTTCATTCATCTTATGTTTGTTTTTAATTAAACTATGTATCTAGCTAATCAAAGTATTTTGTCTGAAATTTTTAGGAAATCTTAATGGAGGACAAGTCTAGACATTTAAAGAACCAGACAACTTTTCCCAAAGTATTTTTAGCCTGCTATTATTTCTTGTTAAAGTGCAACTATGTTTCTTTATCACCAAGCTAATTATCAGGTTTAATGAGGACTATTTACACCTTATCCGTGACTGTGGTGTTACTTCTGGTGACAATGTGGAGGAAGAATTTAATCACAGGCAGAGTGGGAGGTTAATGTGCACAGTGATCTCTCCAAACTAGAGCAGCACTGGGGTATATCTCACTAATAAATAGCAATAAATTGCAGATTTGATATATGAAATGAAAGATAAACAAAAAAGTTTAAATGTGATGGAACAAACCAGTTTGTTCCGTCACATTTAAATTTTGACTAAAAGATGCAAAAACAAAAAACCCTATAGAAGCTTTGTTTGAACTTAAACTATGGGTGTTACATGAGAGTAAGTGGGGCATGCAAGGCAAGCAGTGCTTGCCAAGGGAAATCTAGAAAGTGTACAATAAAAGTGAACTAAAAGGAAAGTGATCTCTCACCTTACAATTCTAATAGTATTTTGTCATATAAAGGATCATTCCTTGTTTGCATTCATCCTGTAAGTTACTGCCATCTTTTAGCCAAAATTACCTACTGTCTCTGGAAGCTCAACTTAAATATAGTTTCTGTCATTTTCACAGGGGGATTTGTAACCCAGTAATGAAGGCTGCAGTTGGGGAAGCTGAGATTATCATGGCTGCGCTGCAGATGTGTGGCGTTTGAGAGAGGACCCAAATGCAGGCACTGGCTAGATGCGGGCGTAACTTTATTTATAACGGTGAGGACATAACAGAAAACGGGAAACTAAACACCATGAAACCTAAACTGGGAAAACTAACGAAACAAACCTGAACCCATAGCTCACCAGAAGACACGCAGAAATAACACAGGGAAACAGGGGTGACACAGAGGTACACAGGAACGACAAGCAGGGAGATAAGCAGAATGACACACAAACAGACCAGCAGCAAACACAAAAGAACACTCACTATATATACACACAGAGGGTAACAAGGGAACTGGACACAGGAGGGAGACACAGCTGAACCTAATTAACAAGACAAGTCAGAGGAAGGAAAAACTGAATACACTAACCTAAGACACAGACTGTCAAAGTAAAACAGGAAACACACAGACTGAACATACAGACACAGACTCAGAGACACGAAACAGAGGGAGCACAGAGTACAGGGACCAAAACCTAAGAATTAGAAAGACAGAACAGAAAACCCTAAGTCACAGAATAAACTTAACCAAAAACACAAAACACTGGGTCGCAGACCCAGGACCATGACAATACTTTTGAATTACCAGATGCGAGATGCTATTTCACAGTCTAGCAACTGGAATATAAAACAGTAGTTACCACTCACCGGCCACATTGTTAGGTGCACCTGCTGAACTTTTCGTTAACACAATTATCTAATCAGCCAATCGGTGCAAATAATTGTATTTACTCATGTAGACATGGACAAGACAATCTGCTGAAGATCGAACTGATCATCAGAATGGGAAAGAAAGGGGATTTGATTGACTTTGAATGTGGCATGGTTGTTGTTGCCATTTAAGAAACTGCTGATCTGCTGGGATTTTCTCACACAACCATCTCTGAGGTTTACACAAAATGGTCTCAAAACAGAAAATATCCAGTGAGTGGCAGTTCTCTGGGTTAAAATGCCTCAATGATGTCAGAGGAGAATGCTTCTTTGAGCTAATAAAAGGAATCTGCAACTCAAATAATTACTTGTTACAACCAAGGTATGCAGAAGAGCATCTTAACAGTAGCAGAAGACCACACCAGATGCCACGCCTATCAGCTAGCTGATAGAACGGAAAGCTGAGGCCACAGTTCACAAAGTCTCACCAAAATTGGACAATAGCAGGCTGGAAAAATGTTGCCTGGTTTGATGAGTCTCAATTTCAGCTGGGATATTTGGGTGGTAGGGTCAGCATTTGGTGTAAACAAAATGAAAACGTGGATCCATCCTGTCTTATAGCAACAGTTTAGGCTGCTGATGTAATGGTGTGGGAGATATTTTGTGCCAAATATCTGACACTTGGTCAGAAACTGCTGATCTACTTGAATTTTCCCACAAAACTATCTCTAGGGTTTAAAGGGTTTACAGAGAGAAAATATCCATTCTGTAAAATATAATAAGTTGCCAGTACTGTTTAATTAAGAAAGCAAAGTTAGGTCAGAGTCTTTCACATCGCTGTGGAGGAATTTTGGCCCACGCTTCTTTGCAGTATCATCTTAATTCAGCCACACTGGAGGGTTTTCCAGCATGAACGTCATGTTTAAGTGCACGCCAAAGCATGCAAAGCATCCTCCTCCAGGATTTTCTGGTAGAGAGCAGAATTCATGGTTCCATCAATTACAGCAAGTCGTCCTGAAGCAGCAGAGCAGCCCCAGACCATCACACTACCACCACCATGTCTGACTGTTGCTGTGATGTTCTTTTTATGAAGTGCTGTTAGTTTTATGTCAGATGTAACCGGACTCAAACCTTCCAAGTTCAGCTTTTGTCTCGTCAGTCCACACAATATTTTCTTGGGGATCATCCAGATGTTTTTGGTAAATGTGAGACGAGCCTTTGTGATCTTTGTGGTCAGCAGTGGTTTTCACCTTGAACTCTCCCATGGAGGCCATTTTTGCCCAGTCTCTGTCTTATTGCTGAATCATGAACTCTGACCTTAACTGAGACAAGTGAGGCCTGCAG
>VVHJ01061327.1:0-10473 GCA_015107715.1 Tylochromis polylepis | reverse complement strand
GCCCAGTCAAAGTCCAGATCTAAATCCAATCGAGAATCTGTGGCAAGATCTGAAAACTGCTGTTCACAAACGCTGTCCATCTAATCTGACTGAGCTGGAGCTGTTTTGCAAAGAAGAATGGGCAAGAATTTCAGTCTGTAGATGTGCAAAGCTGGTAGAGACATACCCTAAAAGACTGGCAGCTGTAATTGCAGCAAAAGGTGGTTCTACAAAGTATTGACTCAGGGGGCTGAATAATTACGCACACCCCACTTTGCAGTTATTTATTTGTAAAAAATGTTTGGAATCATGTATGATTTTCGTTCCACTTCTCACGTGTACACCACTTTGTATTGGTCTTTCACGTGGAATTCCAATAAAATTGATTCATGTTTGTAGCTGTAATGTGAAAAAATGTGGAAAAGTTCAAGGGGGCCGAATACTTTTGCAAGCCACTGTACATGTTTGGGGTTATGGTCAGACTCTCTTTGGATTTACACAATTTTTAACTTGTTGTGGAGGTTTTATTGGAATGAACTGTCATCAGATCTAGGGACATTAGCTTAAATTTTCCCACTGCCTGTATGCTGAAAACACAACTTTAATAAAGCATGCTAAAGACTAAAGCAGAAACAGAGCAAATGCCCATACATTTGCTAAATATTTCCCCCCTTTTATCCCCTCATGAGGCTTCATGTTTAGAGTAGTGGCTTTGTTAGTAACAATTATGGATCAAATTCAAACCTCAAGCGATCTTCACCTAGTATAAATACATATATTATTCACATCTCTCAATCGTTTAAAGTGGGCATGGAAAGCTACATTTATTAAGGCTAATTTACAACATGGAGCCCTACTTTAAAAAAAAAACTGTCATGTCAACTGTCAAATAAGTGTTCAAAGCCTTAGTGTTCAGCTAGTTATCCATCCAGATGTCCACAGTGGGGGGAAAAAAATCTCCATGTTAGTCTCCGTCACTTACATTTACACTTTGCATTTTCTTACTTCAACTTTGAAGTAATGCACTCAATGGGATAATGTGAAATAAGTATTTGTTTTTATTTTTTGCAAGATTTTCAAGTTGACGAAGCAACAACAACAACAAAAGGAGAGGCAAAAAGACAACACTTGACACTGATGACCATAAGTTTATAAATTCTAACAACCTTTGTATATGATTCTATGCAGAGTCCAATAAAGGCACTGGTATAGTGTCCATATAGGTCAGGTAAGGCGGCCAAATCTTAACAAAGGTTTTCAGGTAGGACACAACTATTCATCTCTTGAGATCCATCTAAAACTATGCAGCTGGAAGTCACACTTTCTGGCAACGCATACAGCCAATTCCAAGGAACTTCTGTTGGCTTTTTCTTAATTGTGTACCAACATTTGTAAAGTCCACATCAATGCCACATCTGAAGCACAGCCTATATAACTCTGGTTTATATTTATGTAATTTTTGTGCCGTAATGTAAGTTTGATAGAGATTTTGTAATGAAGTTGTAATGGGTCAGTCTGTCTGCAATTAATGGTTGCATTTAAACATTTCTGACATAATTGCGACCTTCGTTCTGCATCAGTTGTTGCATACAAATCAGGGTCCCACATCTCCCTTGACCTTTGACCCTGGTTCTGAAGCAGCGCCATCAAGACAGAATACACTTTTGAAATAAGACAAGGTGAGTTTCCTTCATGGAGCAGTTTTTAATCAAGTAGCTTTATCTCCAGTTAAGTTCTTTTCTTAAAGTTTCTTCAGGACAGATCATTCTTCTTACTTGGGTCGTCAAAGGACATCAGGGATCCGTTCTCATACCAGTCCTCCAGATAATGTTATTACGTCATTTGTTAGAAGATTGATTTTTATGTACCATCTAGCCCATTTTTATACCTTTTATCTCTGAATCCTGTCTTATTAGCTTGGCTAGAGGCTCGATGGGTAATACTAAGAGTCCTGGAGATAGGGGGGCAACACTGTCTGCTGGACCAATTTATAATAAAGGCTTCAAAAATTCAGCCAGTCGTAGTGGACATAGCTTGCGGTTTCTTATAAAGTGCTCTGACCCAGTCAATAAAATTACCACCAATTTAGACAAGACTTCGAACAGATAAGGTCATTCAAGCCTATCAAAGGCCTTCTCAAAGCAACAGTTATGCTAGGTTTGGTCCTGGAGGCTGCCACATGAATTATGTTAAATAACCTACCAAAGTTATTGGCAGAGGATCTCTTCTGAATAAAACCAGCCTGGTCTGAATTGATCAATTTTGATAAGTATTGACTCAATCTGTTTGCTAAGGCTTTGGAGTTTAATTTATAATCTGTGTTCAAAAGTGCGATTGGCCGGAAAGAGGAGCATTTTAGGAGATTTGTCTTGATCAGTGGAATTATAGCTCTTGAGAAAGGCTCGGGGAGACTTTGTGTTTTAGATGCCAAGTTAATTATATCCATGAGGAAGGGTATAAGCAAGTCTTTAAACTTAAAAAAAAAATTCAGGGGGGGAACCCATCCTCCCCAGATGACTTTTTAGAGTGTGAACAAGGCCTTTGCAATTAGTTTTGCAGTAAAAGCAAGATCTAGGTTTCTCTGGCCCTCTTGATTTAGTTTGGGTAACACAATGCTAGAAAGAAAGGAGTCTA
Organism: Tylochromis polylepis; assembly: GCA_015107715.1. Lineage (NCBI taxonomy): Eukaryota > Metazoa > Chordata > Actinopteri > Cichliformes > Cichlidae > Tylochromis > Tylochromis polylepis. Next base: position 7,860 of record VVHJ01061327.1, on the reverse strand, counting down.
TCACAGTAACATCTTCTGGTGATTCAGACTCATTGAGATTAACATAAAAATCTTTGAAAGTTTCGTTATTTCTTTGGGTTCAGCCACGTTCATTTTCTATTTGAGTAATTGTATTTAAGTTCTCCTCCTTCCTTAATTGCCAGGATAAGACTTTATGAGCTTTCTCTCCAAGTTTGTAGTAATTTTGTTGGGCTCTTAAGATATTTCTCTGACCTATATGTACATAATGTATTATATTTGAGTTTTTTATTAACCATTAAACTGTATATTGTTTTCCCTTTGCTTTTGAAAGTATTTTTAAGTGTAAGAATTTCTTTTTATAGTTCTGCCATTTCTGCTGTGTACAATTTTTTAAAGCCCTTTTGCGTAGAAATAATTTGTCCTCTCATAAATAAGCTTTTAATATGTGCCATAATATGAAACTATTAGGTGAGGAAGGACAATTTGTTTTGCAAAATAGCATAATTTGTTTCCAGATGAATGAAAAAAAAAAAAAAAAAGGAATTACGGTTTCCCAAAAAAAATATGGCACGTCTTCCTCTGAGGCTGCCATTCTTTTAGTTTTTGGGGGGTTTTTTTTGGTCCGTCTATTCTCACTATGAACACGCTAATGGACACCAAGATTCCTGATCATGCATCAGCAAGGAACTTAGTTATGTTTGTGATCTGACACACATGTAGTAACTCATTATGGTGTAAACTGGTTGGAAATGCTTGGAAAATAAAGACTATTTTATTGCATAAAACAGTGCATTCCACATCCTGTGGGGCATTTGCTCTGCCAGCTGATTGTGCCCTTCTATCTGTCCACCCGTCAGACACTGGAGCTAGCTAACAATGAAGTACCACTAAGTGCTACAGTGGTGGACAGTATGTCCTTGGATCTTTAACAAGAACAAAAGTCACACCGTTAGACTGCTTTTACGTTTTAATGTATTTCTTTTCCATTGAGTCATCGGTTCTGTCACTATTTAGCTAATGTAAACTAAAGTAAATCTATTAGCAGAAATATGTAGTGTTTTTTATATCCACTTTAAATAACAGAGATTTGAATAACATTTGAAGATATTGGTCAAAGACAGATAAAGGTAGAGTCTAACTCCAAGATATGAGTTTTTTTTTTAAAGCATCACTCACTCACCTACCCACCTACCCACCCACACACACACACACACACACACTTCTTCATGCACTTCAACTGCTATTTCTGAAAATCTACAGTGAAACACTTACGTTCTGATTTGTCGTATTGGTCCATATTTCCCAAAGATATCATACATTTCCTCTGCTGTGATCTTATAAGGAAGATTTCTGACATACAGGATTCTGTTCACCTCGGGAGGTAATCGGATCTGCAGCACACAGCAACAACAACAAAAAACAACAAAAGAAACAAACAAATAGTTGGATTAAATAAACACTATTGAGATTACAACCAGTGAGGAGCATTCAAAGAGTATTCAATACAAAGCTACTGAGGAGAATTAGCTTGTAGGCACTGAGCTCAAACTTTGCCGGAGTTACGTTACATCAGTGGTAAACAATTTTATTTTCAGACAAACCCGATGGCTTCTAAAACATCAACTTCCTACTTTATTTTACCCACCACCCCCGTCAACCCTCTGCTGCCCTTACGTATATAACTCAAATATTGAAACAAACGACCACAACCCGCATAGAATCAATCATCTCAAACAGAAGACGACTTTAACTGTGTGCTGGAGAGCGAGATAATAAAAAGCAACAACAAGAAATGTTACGATACAATGTTGTTGTTTTCATTGTACTAACGTGCTAAGCGGCTAACAGTATGCTAACACTAGGTAATGCTAGCTCCGAAGCTAACTGAGCTAATGTTTTTGAAGCTCTATTTTTCACGAAATTCACAGAGCTACTTTCTCATACTTACATTAGCGCGTTTTGCTGCTTGCATAGCCATGGTGACGGATTGTTTTGTCCAAATTAAACCTACGAACGATAAACACGCAGTTCCACCAGGCGCTTGGCTCTTCTCGCTAAAATGGCAACGGAAGCTGGCTGGTGACGTACTTCCGATTTCCGATTGAACGCAAACGTAGAGGCTGTGTTTTCCTAACCTATAACGGCGTTCAGGATCGTTGAATAGGTGTTACAAAAAGAGAATAGCGATGCTCTGAGAATTCGAACGATCTTATGTTCCGGGTGACGCCGGATGTCCGCTGTGTTGAAACTACGATCTGCAGAAGATGGACTACAAAATTCCCATCTATATTCACCACAAGGCGTTTTAATCCTGTTGTTTTATTCATGTAATTTAAAAGAGAACAGCATTTGAAAAATAATTTTGGAATTGTAAAGAAAATGGACATTTAGGGCCAGATTTATTAAGGATCTACAGGACATAAAGTATTCTTTAGCCTTTTAACCTACATTGAATTAGTTTTGTTAGGATAACAACTCTCTCCCTCAAGCTCCCGCAATCTGTCTGCTGACTTTTTAGACTTTCATACTAAAAATTAGTGATTCTAAACACTAGTCCTTGGGACTTCTTGTTTTAGGTTTTTAGGTGCTTCCCTGCTCCACAACACTTGATTCAAATGACTATCTTGTTACCAGGCAGTCACTTCATTTAATACCAAGTTGACCACTGGAACCTGAACTTGTACTAACTTACAGGAAATGGGAACAATAATGTTTTATAGAGGGAAAGATTGTGATTGATGTGATTGAACAGTTAAGGTCATTCCCTCAGGGAGGATGGGGAACTTGATGACTGACAGTAAGAGAGTGGACCCCAGAATTTGATGTGAGAAACATCAGAAAAATAGTCAAGTCAAGAATAGTCAACAGATAGAACTACATGGGCCTATAACTGTGCATACAGACTAACTCATTCATGCATGAGCACAGCCGCACACATTTGTTTGGTTGTTGGATTAAACACTCATATGAAAATTACCTTGACGTTTGCTAAAAAAAATAAAAATAAATAATTAAACCAAATACTTATTTTCACCTGAGTGTTTAGAGTGAGCCCCTAAGCAGCACAAAAATCACAAAAAGTTTTGGGACAAAGCCAAAGTTTTGACACTGTGCTCACAGCTTTGAATATCCATGCAAAGTGCCCATTACGCACTGGCTCTGATGACATCTCACCCTTCTAAAAATAACACTCCTTGTAGCAACTATCACAACCACAACAGGCACAAGATATGATTTTTTTAGACATTAGATTTCGTGCCAGACTTTGTATGTCCCATTTGCATGACTTATTTAAATATTCTGCCTTTTGCAGGATGACTGCATTGGAATACTGCACTCATCTACCAATGCTCCTAACACAAGAAAATGTACAGTTTGAATACAGCACTGACAAGACAAATACTTTGGCTGTGAGCAATGAAGCATAATTATCATATATCATTATCTTTTGTATAATTATAATAAAAACTTTGGTTAGGGAGGGGGTGTTCACTCTGAGATGACAGTTTCTGCTACATGAAAACATGCAAGATTAACAGCCTTTTTCTTCTTATTACACCGGACAACTGTGTGGCAGGTCTGTGTAGCAGGTTCCAAACACATTATTAAAGGTCAGTGGTAACTTTATTACTGTTCTTATACTGGTGTTGTAAGATAAGAGAGCAGCTGTGTGATGTTAAATAAAAACATGTGCTTATGCAAACATCTATGTCCCCAAATATGAGTACTCATACTGGCAGTAGCTTTTGAACTTTATCCGCACACAGTGGCACGTTTCCTGTCCTTTTGTCCTGTTTGTGTAGAGGAAGGATTCTCGTGAAATAACTACTGAGGCAACACTTTCCTCTTTCCTCCACCCACCTCTGCAAAAGCACGTGTTCTTAAACCAGAACACAATTGAGCTTTTTTTTTTTCTTTGGCATTTATTCACTTCAAAAAAAATATGAGTCACAGCTCATTTATAGAAAATTAATTTCTTACTACTCTGGTTTCGTCCTTATTTTCTTTTTGTGAGTTCATTAAAATATTTTCTTTGTATAGCAAGTTCCAGCCCATATGAATTTTACTACCTTAGCTGTTAAGCTCACCTTTTTAACATGATGTCTGTGTGCTTTACTTACATAATATCAACATACATATCTTTTCATATAATAATGGAGTCCACATTATTCTCAACAGCTACATCCACCCTGGGGGAAACTAGTGAGGGAGACCATCAGGACCAATCTGGGTTTCCTGGGTCCAGAGGTTTGGAGAAACTTCTTCCCTTTCTTTTATCACAGCTGTCCTGTGCCACATGTTCTGTTGACCCACTGAGAGAGGCATCATTTCAGAAACATCAGGAAGACTGAAGCTCATTGCAAGGATCAAGGAGGACCTCGTGATCTTCACCAGCAGCTCCCTCAGAGGGAAATCTTCAGCACTCCACTGTAGGCCCACTCCAGAAGATGGATAAACCCAGCATTTCATGAACACTGTGATGGAGACCTTTGGTTTGTGTAATGTTATAAATACTTGGATAATCCTCAGAGGCTCTGGACTTTTACATAAAGATATTATATTCAGTCCTGTAGAAAGTTATATGTTTAAAAATATATTATCCTCTCTGGTTACTCTGGTATGAATGACTCTGAATTACTTTATAATAAATAACACACTATTGGCAAAAAGCAGTGAAAGAATTCCAGATCACAAGTTTTTAGTTCAACATACAAGTGACGACCTTTGACCTTCATCAGAAAACACTGTCAAGGCGTGCTGTGTGGAAGGTGGAGAGCAGACTCAAAATGCAAAATCCTCAGACAAAAGTAAACTCAAAGTGCAGCATTGTTAGCTAGCACCAGCAAGCGCAACAAACGCATAAGGCAAGCATGCAACATGAAGGAGTACGACAATGACATGACAAACACCAGAGGAAAACTGAGGACTTTAATACACACATGAGGTAATTAGGAAGATGCAACATAGCTGGGCAAAACAAGGCACAGGTGAACTAAGTCAGACACATGACAGGGGAAGCAAAACAGAACATAACACAAACAGGACAAGAGACTATCAAAATAAAACAGGAAACTACCATTGAGACTGAGACATACAGACTTGACAAACACAAAGGGAGAATAAATAGAGAAATGACTGGGGAAACAGACAAAGAAGACACCAAAAACAAACGATCAAAACCACTATGATAAAACTATAAGATCCGTTTGGGAGGTGGGGGGGGTCTTATAGTTGGGGTTCAGCGAGGCTGGACGTCATAGTTGTGCCGCTTCTAAAACAACCGCCTTAAAAACATCTACTATTCGAATTCTCTACCCTTAAGAAGATCGCGCAAAATGCGTGATCTTGAGGGCAAAGAATTTAAATTGCTGGATCAGTAGAGATCTTGCAAGTGAAGCAGATTTTTTTAAGGCATTTTTATTCAAAGTTGGAAAACTATGACATCACAACAATGTGATTGGTCATTTGCAATGCTGAACCTGGAGCAACATTAATTATGATGATGTGTGCTTTTGTGTGACTGCACACTGCCCATGAGAGGACCTCTTAGTAAGCTGTACAGCAGAAGTTTCAATTCAGTTTTATCTATACATCACCAGATTACAACAACAGTCACCTGGAAGTGAGACTGTTAGTCACAAAGATGGTGGACAGAAAGTAATTTTCCAGTTTCGAATAAATCAAATGACTCATTTAACATTTTTGGTTTTATTTATTATTACACCTTTTTTTTCAGTCCTCTTACATCTATCACAAAGTGTGTTTACAAGCTGTATGGAGGACCGTACCTTAACTGTTAAGCTCACCTTTTTAACATGATGTCTGTGTGCTTTACTTACATAATATCAACATACCAAGGAGTGTATGACTTATCTGTTCTTCTTTTCTCAAAGAAAAGACAGGAAACTTCACAATATGTGAACACTTTCTCCAAATGTGTACTTCTTTTTCAGTCAGGGTGCTTTTACAGCATCCACATTAGCTCAGGTAATAAAAATATAATCATGACACAGACAGGAAGTGAACTTTAATACTTGAGTTTCTGTTCAAGTCATGCTTAGATAATGTGAACCATCTCATGGACTTTCGTTTTTGTTTTATGGATCAAGCTTATTGCAAATCACTCGTAATTTATTTGAACAAATGTAGGGAGAAGCAGCTCCTTTTTAGCTTCAGTGATGCATTTACTTGAAAGCACAGTGACATGGAAAGATATTTTTCCTTAATGATGTTGCGGCAGCAATCTCAAATACTGATTATTCTGGGAATTTATGGTCAAACTATGTGATTTTCCAAATGCGTGTGGAGTAAAATGACCTTTCTCTGATGATATAAATGTCGTGACCAAGAATCATTCAGGATTAACAACACAAACTGTTTTGATAGCAGAAACAGTCTGTCTTATAGTTCTCAGACGTTACCGCTAGTTTTACAAACACGTTCTTCTTCATGTCTGTCTGCGTGGTTTTTATGGATAAAGTGATTTTCAATAGTACAAGCACCGTCTAACTTTTCTTTGCTCTCCAGTATAAATGCAGGAATTTGTAGGCTTTATTAACACTGTCACAATTTAACACTCAGTGCCAAAAACAGGGTTGACCCATGTTTCTGTGAAGACTGCTTCATATATCAACAGCTCTGAAAATCCCCCCCCCCTTTTTTTTTAAAACAAAGTAATGTAGAACATGATCTCTCTCACTCTCTGTGTCTCTAAAAAAACCCCAGCAAACTGGTAATCACTTCTAAACAATGGGGGTAGTTTATGGCTCTGTATCAGCTGCAACACCATGTAGCACCTGGATGTTAGAATCTTTTACAAGGGGGTGTTGTTAACCCCAAACCCAACCTGCAGCCCCTAGGTGTCTGACCTCTAACCCTTGCTGCCATATATCCCTCTGACGCCCTCGTGCAGTAGCAGTAGTAGTATTACTAGAAGGAGTAGCAGTAGTAGTACTAGTATTGTGCAACAACCAGGCTTCAAGAGCGGTCACTCTTCTGGCTTGCAAATGGTGAAAACATGTCACATACACATGCCACAGTCTCAAGTGCAAATCAGAAATGTTGATCGGTAAATTATAAAAGGAGTTTAAAATTCCGTTTTGGCATAGACACAGACTTTATTAATCCCATACTGGGGAAATTCACATGTTACAGCAGCACAAGGGTCAGTAAGAAAAAGTGAATCAGAGATATAATAGAAAAATACAAAAATAAATAGTGCAAACATTTAAAACAAGCAAAAAAAACCTATGCAAGAGTCATTACTACTGATCTACAAAGTGCATTTTGAGTCTGCTCTCCACCTTCCACACAGCACGCCTTGACAATATTTTCTGTTACTGCAGCATGCAAAGGACTCAAGCCATGGACTGATTACACACTGGATTGTGAATTCAAATGATTTTCTTGTAAATCTGTGAACAGTCGATTTCATGTTCAGCATTCAAATTCATTCTGTTGGAGCTGTATTGGTAACTCATTGAAGTGTTACTGAGTATTCATAACCAGCCACTTTGCGTGTACAGTGAGTGAAAGCACTGTGTGATCTGAATCAGGACAAATTAAATCGAGCTATTAGAACTGACTGGACTCGTATTGATCAGAGAGTTAGAACAACTAATAGGTTAACTGGTAGTTGATACAAATCAGGATTTAAAACTGAACCTGATCTGGGAAGGGAGAGAAATATATTTTTGTTTGTTCTTTTATTTGTCTTCTTGTTTTACTTAATTCCTTCTGGGATTTGGATACAACAAGTAAAGTATGCATATTATGCACACACACACAAACACACATGCAGCTATTACCCATTTCTTGTTTTTATACTTACAATGAATTATTCTTGAATGAAGACATTGAGCTGACACATGTAAAATTTTGTGTTTATTGTTCAGTTGT
>VVHJ01061325.1:0-24047 GCA_015107715.1 Tylochromis polylepis | reverse complement strand
TCATTCATAGTTGTGACGCCTTCAGTGAGAATCTACAATGTAAATAGTCATGAAAATAAAGAAACTATTAAATGAGAAGGTGTGTCCAAAGTTTTGACTGGTAGTGTATGAGAGTGCTCCTATTACCACTGGGACTACTTCACCCTCCACATCTTCTCGAGCTCTTCTCTGAGCCATTGGTACTTCTCCAGCTTCTCGTGTTCTTTCTTCCTGATGTTGCTGTTATTCAGTATAGCTACATCTATCACTATCTATCACTTCCTCTGTTTGTCCACCACTACAACCATCACCAGGTTGTCCATCTGTATCTGGAAGTCCCACAGGATTTTAGCACAGTCATTCTCGACCACCCAAATGGGTGTCTCCCATTTTGACCTCTGGACTCCCAGGCCATACTCAGCACAGATGTTCCTGTATGCTATGGCGGCCACTTGGTTATGGTGTTCCATGTATGCCCTGCTTGCTAGCATCTTGCACCCTGCTGTTATGTGCTGGATTGTTTCAGGGGAATCTTTACACAGCCTGCACCTGGGGTCTTGCCTGGTGTGGCAGATCCCAGCTTCTATGGATCTTGAGCTCACAGCTCATTCCTGTACTGCCATGATTATTGTCTCTGTGCTGTCTTTCAGTCCAGCTTTGTCCAGCCACTGGTAGGACTTCTGGATGTCAGCCACTTCTTCTACTTGCTAGTGGTACATACCGTGTAGGTGCCTGTCCTTCCATGATGGCTCCTCCTCTTGCTCCTCTTCTTTCTTGGGTTTCTGCTGCCTGAGGTATTCCCTGAGCATGCGGTCAGTTGTTGTCATCTTCCTGATGTACTTGTGGGTATTCGTTGTCTCATCCTGAACTGTGGTTCTGATATTCACTAGTCTCCAGCCTCCTTCCTTCCACTTAGCGTACAGTCTCAGGGTGCTGGATTTAGGGTGAAACTCTCCATGCGTGGTCAGGAGCTTCCTGGTCTTGATGTCAGTCACTTCGATCGCCTCCTTATTATCCAAGCAGGATACCTGATCACCACAGGTGATGGCAGGTGTTGATAGCCCAGATCTTGTTTTTCGCATTTAGCTGAGTCTTCAGGACTTGCCTGACCCTCTGCAGGTAATTGGTGGCTTTCCTAGCAGCCCCTTCATGGTTCCCATTTGCTTGCGGGATTCCCAAGTGCTTGTAGCTGTCCTCAGTGTCTACAATGTTGCCTTCTGGTAGTGTGATCCTTTCATTTCTGACTACCATCCCTCTCTTCGTTACAATCCAACTACACTTCTCCAGTCCAAATGACATTCCGATGTCGTTGCTGTATTTCCTCGTGGTGTGGATCAGTGAATCAATGTCCCATTCACTCTTGGCATACAGCTTGATGTCACCCTTGTACAGGATATGGCTGACAATTGCTCCATTCCATAGTCGATATCCATAGCCAGTCTTGTCAATGATCTCACAGAGGGGATTCAGGCCTAGGCAGAACAGCAGTGGGGACAGAACTTGATGGTGACTTGTGCTATCTGTTTGAAGTTGGCCTCTAGTGTTGTTCGCCACATCCCCATTGCGTTCCCAATGAAGGCTCTTAGGATCTTGTACAGTTCTAGGCATTCCAGGATCCAGTTGTGGGGCATCAAGTCATGGGCCTTCTTGTAGTCAATCCAGGCAGTGCACAGGTTGGTGAGCCTGGCCTTGTAGACTTGGCAGACTGCTCTGTCTACCAGTACCTGGTGTTTCACTCCACTGGTACTTGTATTTCTGCCAATTCCTTTCTGTGCCCCGCTCATGCATTAAGCCATATGTCTGTTCATCTTAGCTGCCATGATGCCTGACAGGAGCTTCCATGTGGTACTGAGGCAGGTTATTCGCTGGTAGTTGGATGGGACTGGTCCCTTCTGGGGATACTTGGGGATCAGGACTTTCTGGCCTTCAGTCAGCCATTCTGGGTGTCTCTCATTGACTAGCAGCTGGTTCATTTTTTCTGCTAGAAGCTCATGGAGTGCAGTCAGCTTCTTTAGCCAGCAGGCGTGAACCATGTCAGGGCCTGGTGCTGTCTAGCTCTTCATACTTGAGACCCTTTCTTGGATGTCTAACACTGTGATGCTTACTGGACCCTGTTCAGGGTACCAGCCTCCCTGGACCCTATTCAGGGAGGTTGCTGTCATCTGCTCCTAGATCCACTAGCCACTGAGCATTGTTGTTATACATCGCATCCTTCTCCCATATGCTCTTCCAGTATTACTCTGTATCCAGCCTTGGTGGTGCTGCTGTTCTCATATTGTTCCTCTGCCACTGAGAGTAAACCTTGGATGGTTCTGTGGAGAACAGCTGGTTTAATCTCCTGCCTTCTATATCTCTGGTATACCTCTTCAAGCGGCTGGCCAAGGCTGTGAGTCACACTTGACCAGCACCTTTCACGATGGGCCACTCTGGAAAAGGAATGAGTCCAGCCCTTCTCCAGGATTTAGGTTCACCTCCACACAAGCATTCTGGAACCAAACTATTTCTAGTTGGTACCACTCTATCTCCAGCTCTGTAGGTTTTTTTCCTGCTAGCAAGGTGGCAGTTCACTTCCCACAAAACAAAGTCTGTGATGCTTTGGGAGTGTCAACATGCCTGGCCCTTGCCTTTGCCTGTTACCCAGCTTACACTGACCCTGGCACCGATGCCTGTCATTGTGCATGGTAGGTCCACAGGATGGTGGATTCATATAATTTCTTGAGGTTGTGCCTGAAGAAGCCTCATTAATCTAGATCCAGCCACCAGAGTCTATCTGACAAGCTTCCCTCCCCAATCTGACACCAAGAGGGGCCTTGATTTCCCATGGTGAGATTATACGGTGCAGGAATTTCAGTTTCATTAGCATGTTATGAATTGGTCTTAATCTGGTCTCTCCCTTGTGACCAACCACATCCTTAAAACCTCCCACACAGAGGAATTCATATTGATTTCAGCTACACAAACAGTACATTGTTGTAAGGTCAAAAGCTTGCTTGCTTGGTATTTCTTGACAGAACAATGCAGATTTTTACCAGGCTGTAAAATGTAAAATGTAACTAAAACTGAATAAAATCAAATAGAAAACCCTGCAAAACAAGTGGACCAGTCATTACCTTTTATTTTTTTATACCTCACATGTAACATACAGAGAATAAAAAATGAGTTGTTAGTACTTAGTAAAAAAACTTCAAAATAAACTTTCATATTACTATATACTTTAGACATTTTAATGTGCACACCAACTTTAGTTTCAGTGTCAGTATTACAGTACAGTGTTACTGGTAATGTCCAATTTTTTTTAAATTTGTAATGACATAAATATTCACTTTCAAACATGAAATGCCTTTTAATTTGTGATTAATAATATAAAGCATATTGATTTAGATAAAAGAATTGCAAGAAATACACCAGCACTTCTCACATCAAGTCAGTCAGTGACCCTTTTTGCATATTATATGCCTGGCCCTGTTCAAATTTCAGTGCGGAACTGAAGTGTGGGATCTTTCATCTTCTTCTTGTAGTCTTCATCAAACACTTCATTCTGAGCAACTGTGAAGTGGTTCTTCCAGTCACCAACCTTCCCTGGAGAAACACAGATAAAAATCAGTCAGGTATTTTTCCTAATATCACCTCATGCATCACATTACTGTTCACTTTACCTTTTCTCATGAAGGGAGAAATCTTGAAATCTAAAATGGAGAATGTGGAATAGTTGGTCATCTCATTCTTTTTCATGCTATCAAACTGGACTCCACCTGCAATCATTTTCTTCTCCTCGGCTGAATGAGACAAACTGAGGAAGCTGCAGAGTTCGTCTATTTCCCTTTCAGTGTCCTGGAAAGATAGATAAGAGTAAGTATTTGGACAATGACACAGTTTTTGTAATTTTGCCCCTTAACACAACCACCAGTTTACTTGAAATGAATCAAACACTCTAGATGTGACTAAAGTACTGACTTTACACTTTTATCAAGGGTTTTATTAAATCAACAATTTAAAAATGATAACCATTTTTATGATGGCATAATAATAACTGCTCATCCCCATAACCCCTAAATTGGTCTTCCATTTCAGCCTGTTGTTGTTGATGTGGTCACTCAAATACTTGTACTTCTCCACCACATCAACATCCTTTTCTAGGAGACATATGGGTGGTGTTGTTCATCACCATCTTATTTACAGTCACAAGCAGGTGATTTCTCCTAGACGTATCAACGAAATCACCCACTAGTACTCCTCTTCCTGCCCATCACTAACCACTCAAGACCAACACACCTGAATCAAACGAATGGCTTGTTATCAGGCCTTTGCCAAACTTGATAGCATGCTGAAGAGGTAATTCAACCATTTGATTCAGCTGTGTTGGAGTAGGGACGCATCTAAAAGCTGGAGGACAGTAGCTCTCGAGGACTGGAGCTGGAGACCCTTGATATAAAGTATACCACAGCATCTGTCAAACATAGTGGAGATGATATTTTGCATGTATAGCTGCCAGTGAAACAAAGTCACTGGTGTTTATTGATGATGTGTCTACTGATAGAAGTAGCAGGATGATTTGTGAAATGCACAGGGCTACTCTCTGCTCAGACTTATCCAAATGCTGCAAAACTGATGAGACAGTGCGTCATAATATAAACAAATAATGACCCAAAGCAAACTGCTGAAGCAACCCAGAGATTTCTTAAGAGAAGGAAGGGGGATAGTCTTCAGTGGCAAAGCCAGTTACCTGCTCTCAATCCAGTAGAGTATGCTGTTTAGTTACCGAAGACAAAACTGAAGACAGAGAGACCCACACACATGCAGCACCTGAAGGTGGCTGCAGTAAAGGCCTGGAAGTACATCTCAAAGTGAGAAACGCAGTATTTGGTGATGCCAGTTGTGTCATGGTCCTGGGTCTGCGACCCAGTATTTTGTGTTTTTGGTCAAGTTGATTTTGTGACTTAGGGTTTTCTGTTCTGTCTTTCTAATTTTTAGGTTTTGGTCCCTGTCCTCTGTGCTCCCTCTGTTTCGTGTCCCCAAGTCTGTGTCTGTATGTTCAGTCTGTGTGTTTCCTGTTTTACTGTGAAGGTCTGTGTCTTGGGTTAGTGTATTCAGTTTTGCCTTCCTGTGTTGTCTTGTTAATTAGGTTCAGCTGTGTCTCCCTCCTGTGCCCAGTTCCCTCATTATCCTCTGTGTATATATAGTGAGTGTTTTCTTGTGTTCGTTGCTGGTCTGTTGCTTGTCATCCCGGTCGTCTTCCCATGTGCGATAGTTTCAGGTTTGTCCGTTAGTTTTTCCCAGTTTAGGTTTTCTTGTATCCCATCTTCTGTTTATGTCCTCATCTCCCGCTAATAAAGTTTCACTCGCTGCAAACCAGTGCCTGCCTTGGGTCTTTTTCCTACCTCCACACGACTGCCATCGCAGCTGTGACAAGTTGACTGAAAAATTATTTTTTTTAAAGTCCATATAGTTATAACTATATTAGTGTGTCCAGTAATTTTTAAGCTTAAACAAACTGACTGCTTGATTTAAAAGCCTTTGTGGTGGTACACAGAGGCAAAATTACAGAAGAAATGTGACATTGTCCAAATACTTATGGATCTAACTGTATCATCAGAACACTGCAACCATCATTACAGCATTATAAGCCACTAAATGAGAGCTTCAAGCAAGTAGCATAAATAGGAAGGGACCCACAAAACAATGTATTACCTCAATCATATCTTCATAGAACATGTAGTGAATGTTTGAGTAAGTCTGTTTCTTCTTCCACCAGCCATTCACATGGTCATACCAGGAGCCAAACACCACTAGGGCCACAGAAACAGGAAAATAGCAATCATGCAGTAACTGAAAATAACTTTAATATAGTATTTTATGCATACTTTTTCCTTCCATGAATCTGTAGATGTAGTTGTTCCAGTCTCCAGGCTCTGGGTGAGCCATATTCATGCGATCAAAGTGAAAAAAAGACACCATGTTGTCCTTTGCATTGCGGGCTACATAGACAATCTACAGAAGATTTTAAAAAAGGAAAAACAAACTTTTAACTCAAATGAATCTCAAATTCTCTTGGTAGGCTTCAAGTGTAACTTAAACCCAGTGTAAAACGGCACTATTATCTGTATTATTATCAGCTTCTTGATAATACACTGAGCTGATGCAAACAACAGACAGGAAAATGCAACCTTGCAGTTTTGTTCCCAGAAAGACTTTGGCACAAACTGGACAGGAAAATGAGTCTTAATGAGTCGAGGGGTGGTGGCAAGCTTGTCTGCCAGGTCTTTTCCTGCATGGAGGGATGAAGATGAAAAAAACACAAGTTTGACTGTGTAAAATGCTAATAACAACTAGCCAATGGTAACATAGAGATATGATTTTAGCCAAGTTTGAGGAAAAAGATGCCAACAATCCATAATGGTTTGTACGTGTTTGTGTAAAATTGGTACATTTGATCAAAAACCTGAAACCAAAGGTGGAACGGCGATCTCCAGGAAGGGCACTCTCTCAAAGATAGGGATGGTTTTCTGTCGCTCTGTCTGACCAAAATAGAGCAGATCAAGGATCTGGGAAACCCATGTGGTTCCTAAAGTGAGAGGGGGAAAGAAGAAGTTAACATGTCCCCTACCCTGACCTCTATACCCACATCCTGATGAGCTGTAAAGGTTTATACCTCTTTCTTGGACTGACCTGCTTTGGGATATGTTGCAATAAGTATATCATCTGGTCTGGCCTGAAAGTTTTGAACATTCTCCCAGTTGTTTGTGAAAATGGGAATCATTGAGACTCCATGGAAATCAAACAGTTGTTGTCGAGAAGGAAAAACTGCCTTTGAGGAAAAAAGCAGAGACGAGTTGGTTTTTTTAAATCTGAATGTGTACTTAAATTCACTTTATTGTCCCAATAAAGGACACTTGTTGTGCATCAAGTCACATGATTGAAAACAACAATAAATCACTTATAATGCAGTAAATACGTACCTAAATAAAAATACACACACACAGAATATAAGTAGAAGCAACTTTCAATAACAGGGAAAACAGGAAAAAAATTATTTGCAAGTTATAAATTAAATTGTATTCATAGTATGAATGCAGATGGTAGAAGTTAAATTTTACACTGGTTACAATAGCTGACTGTTTCTACAGAGTGAGGACTCTTTGTTTGTCTACTGACCACTTAAATGTATAATAGAAATACCACTCAGTTGCTCTCAGGTTTGTTAAAGTTTCCCTGAAATATTATTAGGACCAGGGCTCTTGCTGACTTTATTAAGGCTGAGAAGTCAATGTAATGTAATATAATCAGATACTGCAATGGAAAAGAAAGCAGTGTTGCCATCCGTGGCTATAGAAGTCAGATCATGCTTCAAGCTGTTTTATACAAATCCCCTTTAAAGAGAGAGTGAGATCACAAATGATTAGCAGCACAAAAGTACTTGGTGTGCTCAGAGAGGAAGTCTGGCTGCACTCAACAAAAACACTGGTGCTGATTGATAAAGTAACCCTCTGAATTGCAAAATAAAATGAACACACATTGCTCATGCATGCATTTACACCACTTTAACTGATAAAGTCATTGTCATTAGCTTAGCTCTACATGCTTAACAAGAGCCAAACACCATAAAATTGAAGCAAACTCTAGCTAAAGCAAGAAGAACAACAACAAAAAAAACATTTTGGTTTAAAGATATCAGACATACCTTCTCAGGACTGAGAGACATGCTGATTGCTGGTTTTTGTCTGGTTTCTCTCACTGAGATTTTTCTCTGACCAGATGAGTATTTTATACACAACTTCTGGTTACGTAACACACCACAGTGGGAGTGGGCCCTCTGCCAGAAGAGAACTACTGGTTTTACAGTCCAACCCTTCCCTGATTTCCTGCTCCTTTTGTTGGCAGCTTCCCTCCCAATTCTAGGATCTAAAGTGCATCAATGAAAACATTACTCATGCATTCTAAGCACTTTATTTGCTATGAAATTTTAAATAGACAGTATTACAAATGCACCATAAACAATACATTGATTAGAAGTTTGGACTTTTTTTTTCTTACAGTGAGTGGGTGAGATGACGTTACAGTAAAATTATCACATGACCACTGAAGAAAAAGCGATGTCATGCAATGACAAAGCATTTTATTTAGGACTGTACAGAGTTTTAAGAGAGGGAACAAATGTGTTCACCTTTGAAAAGTAAGCCTTTAAAAGTCTTTAACAGAAGTACATCTTGATTTTCAAATGACAGCATAGCTGTAGATAAATAGAATGGGGTTTCTGGCTGGAGTTAATCTACTTTGAAGATACATCAAGGAGGGTAAAAACATTTCTTGGCTTGTATCAGCATTATTCTTCCAATCCAGCAGTTATGCTTAACTACTTTTGCAAATATTAAAAAAGAACGAAAATCTCCTACATGCAAATGTCTGGAATCATGTTTTATGCTTATATTTTAAATATGGGGACAATAGTTAGAACATCAGCATAATAGTTACTGTAGTGATAAACATTAAATCATTTTTTGCAGGTCAGTTTAATGGGATTTATTATGAAAATCACAAACATTGAAATATAATGTTTTGTTTGAAACGTAAACATAAAACCAGAACTGATGTTAACAGAAGAGACATCACAGGAACTGAAAAATTATAAAATCGTTATTAGGACTGCACATTGGACTTGTTTGAATCTGAACATAAAGGAAGTTGCAGATTTTAGTTTGCAAAACACGTTCTAAGACCAAAGATCACACAAGCAAAAAACTATTCAGAGGGGTAAAGTATAAGTCAGAGCAATAACACAAAAAAGAATTAGAAGAATATGGGATTATTAATTGGGATGGTAAAGGAAGGGCCCTGCTATAGGCTGGCAGTAAGTTCATGCTGTATCCCACCTTTCAAATTATTTTAGGGGTGATGGGCTCCACTGCTGTGACTCCGAGGCACTGAGCTTCTTCTTAAACACACTGCTGTGAGAAAACTTTAGCTGCAGGCTAAAAATGTCGCAAGTTTCTCTTGAGACTAAAGACTGAGGGGACAGAGTATTTCAGTCTGTGGCAAGGTTATTATAGCTCACCAGAACTAGACTAAAATTTAAAACTAGACGTGTGAGACAAAAAAAAAATGTAAGTAAAATAAGAAAAAAAAAATCAAAATATATCATATTTTCAAAAACTAGATTTCTGAAAAAGTTAAAACAAACAGAAATTATTTTGTGAACTTTGAAAACTAATTCCTTTTTTAAAAAACATATATAGAGCAAATATAGTTTTAGTGTTTGCTATTTGGGCAACATTTTTTTATCAAAACTTGCCAGATGAGGCTTTGATAGAAACATTTATTGAGCCTTTGGATGTCTACAAGACTGTGAGCCACTGTGCAATCCAATAATAATGAATAGCAACTAAAAATAAGACTGAAACTAATAGAAACTAAACGAAAACTAAACATTTTCCAAAAAGTAAAAATTAAATTGAAACAAGGAAATTCACTCTGGAAACTAACTGTAACTAAACTGAATTAAAAGCAAAAAGTAAAAGCAAAAAGTAAAAGCAAAATAAAAATAAAAACTAATTAGATAATTACAAAACTTGAATAACTCTGGTCTGTGGATAGTCTCCCACTCCTGCTATATTTAGCTGACTCTGTGGAGTTTTTTGAAAAGCAGTTGAAGACTTTTCTTTTGTTATCACCATTTTTTATTATGCTTTTATTTTAATTGATTTTAGGTATTAATTGTTTTTTAATTTCCTAGGATATTTTTGTTGTCATTATTCCTAGTTTTTTTAAATTAATTAATTAATTTTGTTGCTTAGTCACTATGGATGGTGAAGGGAAATAATTATTCTCTTTTAATCTAGTGGGTGGTAACATGAGACAACAAGCTGGCTAAGATGAGGACAAGACTGAAATAAAAGATGTGAAATATGCAGGGAGAGGAAAAAAAAGTTTTAAATATTTTTACCAAGGCTGATTTTTTTTTTTTACTTAATCCTGCTGCAAAGAGAGAATATAATTAAAATAGCTATAAAGATTTCTTCAGAGAAACTGTGCTGAATACTACTACTACTACTAATGTTAATAATAATAATATTAATAATTGGGCAGCTTTTATTTTTATTTTTTTGTACATACTGAACCTTTAAGCCGATGCAGTAACCTTTCCAAACCGAAGGGTGGCGCTCATCATGTACAGATACAGTTTATTGAAGCCGTTAGCACAGAAGAAGAAAAACGTATACAACAGAGATGGCGTCTCCCGGTAAGGCAACGGTGGATGAGACACACGTGGGTAAAAAGAAGAAGGTAAATATAGATAAATACTTTCCAAAAGCACATCATCGCAGCCGTTTGAAGCTATTGATGACCACAGCTAAAATATGCAGTTTTATAACAAATAAGCAGTAAACAACGGTAGTTTTTTCTTGCTAGCGTCAAGCAGCTAATGTGAGTAGTCGCACACAGGGGCGAAGACGAGTGTAAAAAGTTTCTGGGCTTAAATAACGAAATACGTTAAAGTCACTTCTCCTAACTTGCCACTGTTCGCTCCTTTCTTTCAGCCGCCTGCTCGGTACTGGCAGGAGCTCCAGGAGGAGGAAAGGAAGGATGAAAACAAAGTTAAAAACGAGGGAGAACAGAGCAAAGTGGCTCTGCAGCAGGAGGACAAGACACAGAAGGCAAAGAAGAGAAAACAAGACCAGGGTCCAAGAGATGGAGAGAAAGTCAAGCCAGGGGTAAGAGTACACGAATTACTGTTGACAGACAAAAATCACGCCTTCATTTGTTGCTCTTGCTTAAACTGTTTTAGTGAGGTCCTGTGTTGCACTAGAATCTGTTTAAGATGCAGTTTGAGGTACCCTTATTGGCAGTAAACAGCCTATGCATCGCATTCTTCAGAATGTCCCAAAAAACACATTATTATGTAAACACAGTTAGCCTGGCATGCCTAATCTCCCGTGTTGATTCATGAGCATTGAATCTTTTAGCTGTAATATTTAAGTCTGAAGCACCACTTATGACCAGAAGAAGATGGTATTTAATGTTTACCATGATTCAGTCTGCTTTTATACTTTAGTATATGTAATATAGGATTGGATATTATATATTGTTCTAACTAATGTTCATATTCTCTCAGAAATCTGACCCATTCCCAGGCCCTGCTCCTATTCCAGAAGACAGATTGCAAAAATTCAAGAGGAAAGACAAACTTAAAAAGGTAAGCATCTGATTGGCTCTTCTTTAAAATGGTATGTTCTTTTTTTAAGTGCTTGTCCCTATCCATCATCTCATTTCTCTGTTCTTTTTGTTCTAGCCTCACCGTAAGCAGCACAAGCTGAGAGATATCATAGCTCGCTCAGAAGATGCTTCAGAAATGGCCCAGAAACAAGCAGCCCGGTTTGACCTTCTTCTCCCAGAGGAGGCAGGGTAATGTCCTTTAAGTGATTCTCACCTCTTTGTGTTAGATTGTACTCTGTGACAGAGATCATGTGATTTTTATTTTATTTTATTTTTTTTTAAAAATGTCCCCTTTGAATGATGTTTGTCTCTGATCTCAGGTTTCTAGAAGGAGATGAAGATGAGGACACATGTATGATCTCACAGGAGGATATTGCGGAGGCTGTGGACATAACATCTGGAGCAAAGGTACTGAAACCTTTTTATCAAATAAATGTTTATTTGTTTGATGGGTTGTTTATTTTAACAAGTTGTACCTGAAGTGTGCAATGAAGTTTGTTAAGAAAACATACTAATAGCTGTCACCATGATACTTATGTAGTTGGTCACCAACCTTTTTTTGGGGGGGGGGATAGATTTTATAGAAGTTTTGTATGAACATGTAAATAAATTATTAAATCTGAAAATTTGCACAGAAATTTTGAAGAAACAAAGATTATGGACTTTTGTTTGGTTTTGCTGACAAATTGTCTGTTTAATCATTGAGGTGACTTAGTATATCTTGTAAAATATATATATATATATATATATAAAATATATGTATATATAGCTTGAGGGTCCTGCGCAGTATCTTAGCTGTTCCTAGGACTGCGCTCTTCTGGACAGAGCCTTAGGGTGCTGGCAAGCAAAGGTTGCCAAACAAAAACTTTACCAAATCAAAACACACAGAACTACCCAATGTGGTGACCCTTCCTGAAAAGTGTTTCAGCTTCCTCTTTACACTAATCAGTTATGTTCTGACATGTTATGGAAGCAAAGAATCCCAAACCTGACTGCGTGGAAAAACATGTAGCCAAAAAACCCCACCCCAAAAAAAACCACATTATAAAATATTACTACCAGAGTGAGTGTTGTTCATTTCTTGCTCTCTTTTCCTTCTCAGTATTTTAATCTGAAACTGTCTCAGTTTGGACCGTATCGATTGGATTACAGCAAGACTGGACGGTGAGTATCATGCAACACATACCTATCTGTTTGAAGAGTTTTTAACTTATGGCTGCTTTGGAGCAGTTAAAACTCCTACAATCGCAGCCACACATGTATTTTTCTCTAATGTCAATACTCTTGTGGAGAGAGAGACTGATAGAGGATTTTTAAAACAGATGTTGATATTTAGTGATTTAAAATGCCAATATATCAGCGAATGGTTTAACATCTAACATTTATCATCTGTTTTTTATGACCTATAAGTGGCTCCATTGTATAGTGGGTTTTCTGTAAAACACTGATTAATGTTATAAAGTCTATGTTGTCAATGGGCTTGGCAAGACCAATCAACGTTTCTAGAGCAAATGTTAAGTATCCTTTATAACTTTTGTAATCTTCTAAGCAGATATGGAACAACATATTTATTTCCACCTCTGTGTCTGCCTCTCTTTGCTAACTGGCACACTCACCAGTTAGTACAAGCAAAGGAAATAAACTTTGTCTTTCTCTGAGATTCTCTGGGCAGGAACAAAAAAACTGTTAGTAAGAGCTGAGAGTCCAAGCAATGTTGTAAATTAAAACGAAGACATGGAAAGAAATTAAATGACATTATAGAGCTGAGGTGAACCTGCAGAACTGAATGATCACTCCTGCTTTTACAATAAATAGATATAAATAGAGAGACGTCATAAATTAAAATTTTGCATATATTTATGTTCTCTTCACTTCAGTCACCTTCTGCTTGGTGGGAGGAGAGGCCATGTTGCTTGTATAGATTGGGTGTCCAAACAGCTGATGTGTGAGATAAATGTGATGGAGTCTGTCAATGATGTGAAGTAAGTCATCCTCCTTCATGAAACGCAAAGCAGAAAATAAAACATTGATCATCTTCTCCAGACTAAAACAAATTTCTGCCTTTGTTTAGGTGGCTTCATAGTGAGGCTATGTATGCAGTGGCTCAGAAGAAATGGCTTTATATCTACGACTCTAATGGAATAGAGCTTCACTGCATCCGAAAATTCAATGATGTCCTTCGTATGCAGTTCCTCCCCTATCACTTTTTGCTAGCCACGGCAGTGAGTTCACAGTAACCTTTCTTCTATCTTTCAATTTCTTACATTTCCATTTCCACAATATTTAAAAAATTATGTATTATTTTCTTTTTCTTAAGCCTTAATTTTCCCAGGTCATAGTCTTGCTGTTATTAAAGTTACTTTTCCTGCTTTGTCAGCAGATTAATTTTTTTGCTAGCTTCTGGCAGTCTGTGTAATTCTAGATAAAAAAAAAAAAAATTTTTAAAAAGCAAAATCATGATAAGACAATAGCCGAGTTTCAGATTGAATGTACGGATTGTTTTCCTGCATACAAACAAATGTCATTTCCCAGTCAGGCTGGCCAGACTACAAGGGGAAACCAGTAATCGACCAGTAGAAAAAAAAAAACTTCTGCTTATAAGTAATGACAACATACAACATAACAAACAAAAACACAACTTGTTATACACTACAGAGGAGTGCAGATAATACACAGTTTTGAATGTGTTACTGTGACAGTCTAGAGGTTAACATGATAAATAAACACAAGCCAAAACTATTTTGTTTAATATTTATTGTTGACATTAAATTTATAAACAAAATTAAATGTCCTGACTTCATCAACAAAACTTCTCTCTGTAAAACAGTTTTGTTTTTTTTCTGTCTTTAGAGTTCTACCAGTTTCCTGCAGTATTTGGATGTGTCAGTGGGAAAGGAAGTGGCAGCTATCTGCACAAAGACTGGCCGACTTGACGTGATGTGTCAGAACCCTCATAATGCCATCATCCACCTAGGTCATGCCAACGGCACGGTCACCCTCTGGTCACCAAACCAGAAAGAAGCCCTTGTGAAGATGCTCTGTCACCAAGGGGGGGTGCGCTCTGTTGCTGTGGATAAGACGGGCGCGTAAGTCACATGAGAAGAGGAAATGTTTTGTAATGTCTGTGAAAGTTACCTTGATGTTGTTTCACAATAGTCCGAGGCACTAAAAGTGGCTTGCTAATACCAGGTTGGACCCCCTGTTGCCTCTAGAACAGTCTTAACCTTTCATGACATTGATGCAACAAGGTGTTGGTAACATTCCTCAGAGATTTTTGTCTGTATTAACATGATAGCATTACATAGTTGCTGTGCAGTTGTTGGCTGCACATACATGATGTGAATCTTCCGATCCACCGTGTTAGACAGAGATCTGGCAGTTGTGGAGGCTAATCTGAGTACGGCGAACTAAATGTCATGTTCAAGAAACCAGTTTGAGATGATTTGAGCTTTGTGACATGGCCGGATCCTGTTGAAAGCAGCCATCAGAATTCCCGGTAGGATGTGACATTTAAACAATGCTCAGCTGGTACTAAGGGGCTCAAAATGATCCATTAAAATGTCCCTCACATTATTATACTACTAGCAGCTTCAGCCATTGACAGAAAACAGGATGGATCCATGCTGTCATAATGTTTATGCCAAATTCTGGCCTTGGTGTCTGAATATTGCAGGAGAAATCAAGACTCATTAGATCGGGCAGGGTTTTCCAATCTTCCACTGCCTGATTTTGGTGAGCACTTGCAAACTATAGCCTCAGTTTCCTGTTCTTAGCTGACAGCAGTGACACCCAGCGTAGCCCGTCTGCTTCAGTGTTCGGCATGTTATGTGTTCAGAGATGCTCTTCTGCATACTTTTGTTGTAGCCGGTCGTTATTACAGTTATTATTGCCTTTCTGTCAACTTGAAGCAGTCTGTCTGTTCTCTCTGGCATTTTCTCTGAGATCTGCCACTCCCTGGGTATTTTCTTTTTTGAATCATTCTCTGTAAATCCTAGAGATGGATCTACTGAGATCTGCTGGGAAGATCTCAGTTGATCAGCAATTTCAGAAATAGTCAGACCAGCCATCTCTGGCACCAACAACCAAGCCACATTCAAAGTCACATTAATCATATTTCTTTCTCATTCTGATCCTGGGTTTGTCGGGTCCCCTTGACAAGTTTTACATGTCTAATTGAGTATGAACAGGTGTACCTAATGAAGTGGCCACTGAGTATATATTTTACCTTATCTTATAAGAACTTAGTTTTTGTTGTTATTGTTGTTGTTTTTTTTTTTGTGTAACCTTAACAAATTAATCCAACCTCAGATCTTTGAATCCACTTTGGTGGGATGATGTTGTTGATGTTCCTGACAACTCCTCTAGTCTCATTTAGTCACATGCTAACGCCCTCTCTTTGAGATGTAAAAGCTTCAGCAGTCACAAGGGAGTTGTTTATGCACATCTGGTATGTCTAAACTTTGTGTTAAATAAAAAAAATCCTTGACTTAAAAACAGGAAAACCCATGTAAAATGTTTATTTTGTGATTTATAGGGCATATTACTACAGCAGTCAATGCTTTTGCACTCAGTTTTTTAGTGAGCAGTGAATTGCAATTTTCTCTTGGTCCACTAGAGAGTAGTCTTTTAATTTAGTTTCCGTTTTTTGACAGATACATGGTGACGTCTGGCATGGATAAGAAGCTGAAGGTGTATGACATTAGAGCCTTCAAGCCCCTAAAGTCATACTTCCTTCCTGCTGGAGCTGCCTGTTTGTCACTGAGCCAGAGGGGACTGCTGTCTGCAGCCACGGGGGATGTCGTTCAGGTTATCAGATTCACACTTTGCATACTATAATAAAAAACATATCTTCTCTAGAGCTAACTGACAGTCCAACAGCAACATAAGCAAGTCTAGCAAACTGGTTGTATCACATGTTTTATACACTGCTTCCATCGATGGCAAACACTCCATGCGAGCTGACTGCTCAAGCATAAAACAAACGGTACTCTTTTACAAGGGGTTCTTTTATAGGGTGAAGGGCTAACATAGAGAAATACAATGCTCACATTCTATTGATTTAGTAACAGCAACAGAGTACCTGGAAAGACAATGGAGAGGCAAATGGAGAAGATGCAAATTCCATACCGAAAAGCTTTGACCTCTTCGTGCTGTAAGGCAAACAAATTTCTCATTTGTTCTAAAATTAGAAGGTAAAGAGTAATAGATTTTATCTTATTTTTTACATTTATTTATTTATTATTATTATTATTATCATTGCAATTAGAGCAGTGGTTTGCTGTGGGTAAACACAGGTTGAAGGTTGAAGTTTGTTTCAGTCTAATCTTTTTTTTTTTTAATCTATTAAAATACTAAACAAAAATGTCAGCACAGGAGGTGGCTGATATTTAAGTATATGCACACGTAGATGAGAATAGTTTTTCCAAGGGTAGCTGCATAGGCAGAGGCCACTCTCTCTAGCTTCTGATGTCTGATGCACACTCAGTCATTTTGTTTTATAAGCAGACCTGAAATATGACAGAAAATGCTCAGTTCAGAACATCAGAGCACCAAGGGGTTACTCCTAGTAGGCTTTCAGGGGGTAAAGAGTACCTATTAGAGAGACCTATTAGCCTTTCTTTATTTTCCATCATGCTCTTACATAATTAAAATCAAAATCCAATTTATGATCAAATAAAAGAACAATAGAAAAAGAATAAAATAACATAAATATTGATACATGTATCAGGGATGTGAGCGGGAGTTATACTTTCCACGTCTGCAAGTCCACTAGGGTCCACTTGGGTGCCAGTGTTGTAAGTTTCATCATCAAGTGATTAGTCTGGGTGCCTGTTTGTTTTGTGTGACTGCGCAGACTTGTCCACAGAGATTTGATAAATTACAATCCACCAGCTATGCATCCTCCCACACGGTGGGCTTCAAGGAAGTTTAACAGGAATGACTGCTTGGCCAGGGGTGTCCGGCTGTCTGTGTCATTGTCCTCAACAGAATATAATCCACGTTTTAGAAAAGAGTTAGTTCTTAATCTCTGTTTAGGGCTAGATAACATTCTAATCTGCTTTGACTTCAGATCCATCTTTTCAGTATTTAAGATAACAGTTATGTCATTTATCTGACTGGTGTTTGCAAAGCAGTGTTGTTGTGAGAGTGGATGGTATGTGATCAGTTCTTTGGAGTGGAGGGTGTCTTGGGTATAAGTTTTAAGATGATTTAAAACCTTAGAGTATTCTCTTTTGAATGTTAATTATCAGTGCATAGTCTAGCCTAATTCTGCTTAACCGGCATTTGTTAGTGTTTTCCTGTGGATGTGTACAGTATATCTGCAGAATTCTGCATGTAGAGATTTGTTGGGTGTTTATCCAAGTGGTTATATCTCTGATATCTGAGTGAAACCCGCACTTCACTACTAAACAGTGCACCAGTCAGGATAACTCGCAGCAAGAAGGTCCTGGATTCAAATCCATCATCTGGCCGGGGCCTTTCTGTGTAGAGTTTGCATGCTCTCTCCATGTCTGCGTCCGTTCTCTCAGAGCACTCCCGCCTACTCCCACAGGAGTTAGGTAATTGGTGAATCCAAACTGCCCATAGGTGTGAATGTGAGTTTTAATGGTTGTCTTGCTTTCTGAGTTTGCCTTGCAACAGATTGGCAACCTGTACAGGGTATACCTCATCTCTCGCTCTATCGCACCTGGGCAGACTCCTGTTGCTAGGTGACCCCCTGATGTATTTACTAGCAGGTCATATATCAACTAACAGTGTTCGTCACTATTCTACATTTTGTGCCCTTTATTGTAATAATAATAACACTTATATCACTTACAGTAATAGTCATCATCATCATATAAATCTGAATATTTGTATGTAGATATAAAAGTCATAATGATAAAGAGAAGGAAAAAATAAGTAAGTAAATAAATAAAAGGTTGGGAAGGTATATTGGGGAAGAAACTGCTAAAAAAAATTGTGTCCGCCCTGGGTCACTGGCAATGGCGCAATACAAAAGAAACACGACACAACTGCAGGGCAGTACAATGGGGTTAGACCAGCTGGTCAGCAAGCTGTTCTGAACCGTGTATAATAATAATAATAATAATAATAATAATAATAGCAATTTCCCTCAGTTTCAGTGGTTGCCATGGTTGGTAGCACTTAGATGTTTAAAGCAGTTGTACAGCACTGATTCAACACCAGACCCCATCTGAGGAAGCCAACCCAGTGTACAACACACACCAAACGAGCTCCCAGACCTTGAGGAGCTGTACCTCCAATTTTAACTTGACAACAGTTTTCGGTAGAACTTTATAATAATGTTACACTATTAAGCGTTAGTAAGGTATTAGCAAGTGCTTAATTCATCATTTATATAGCATTACTCTTCCTTAGTATGCCATTTATAAATGCAGATATATCATTAGGACTATGATTTCGATTACTCCTAGCAGTAATATAGTAGTAGCAGTGATAGCTGTACATGTGTAAAAGTAAAAGATCGATAAACATATGTATCAACGGTGGAATAATGATATATAAATGATTAATTAAGTGCTCGCTAATCCCTTACTAATACTTTACTAATGCTTAATAGTATGACGTTATTATAAAGTGCTACCCAGTTAAAGCCATTGATTTAATACTATCATATTTTTTTCACATATCCCTGTAATCCAAACACTCAGGCTTCAGACTGCTCTAAATGCTCTATGTCAGAAAGGTCTTCTTCAGTGAGCAGATATTATTAATATGGCTTCCTGAGGCACATGGCTCAAGTTTTATTTTAGTTAAACTTATTGCAACCCTTTTCTTTACACTGCTACAGTCAAGCGATTCATTTACCAAAATGCAGACGCACCAAGCAAGTGTCAAACTACATGCATGCAATATTACAACACATATATCTTTTCACATTTCAGCCTTTTTCAGTATGAATCAGAGGCTATTGAAAAGTTGCATTGGCTTTTAGGAGTTGAACATATCTCGGTCTCTTTACTTTAATGAACAGTAGATATGACATATTAATTTTGTATGTGGAAATACTTTACCTGCAGGTGTACAAGGACGTATGTAGCATGCCAGTGACTAAACCGTACATGGCTCATAGACTTCGGGGAACAGTGTGGGGGCTGCACTTCTGTCCCTTTGAGGATGTCCTCGGAGTTGGGCACGGAGATGGTTTCACCAGCATGCTCATACCAGGTCAGACTCAGTTTTGTATTACATCTGGACATATAAGAGGTACCTTAGTACCTAAGGTAATGTAGGTTAAGACCAAAGTGAAAAGTTTAACAAAAATACTGGTGCATCAATTTGATGATTCATCCTAGTGGGTTGTTACAATTGCTACATTCACTGAAGTCCTTTTTTTTTTTTTTTAAATCCTGGCATACATTTTACTGCTGATTGAAACTGAACCTCAAACTCTGCCATCCATCATTTACTATCATAGGTGCTGGTGAGCCTAACTTTGATGGTCTGGATGCAAATCCATACCGAAGTGCAAAGCAGAGGCAGGAATGGGAGGTTAAAGCTCTGATGGAGAAGATTCAGCCAGATCTTATCAGCCTTGATCCCACTGAGCTGGCACAAGTTGACCAGGCCACATGGGAGCAAAGGCATCAAGACAGGATTGAAGTTCTGGTCAGTGTCTTAAAGCAACTGTGCATTAGCAATTATTTAAGATGTATATCTGTACATTTTGATATAAGATATAGTAGGCTAAATATTATTGTCACCCATCTAAAAGCATGTTTTATCTTCTCTTTTTTTTCTTTCTTTTTTAAGGGATTTGATCCACTCGCTAAAGAAAAGTTTGTCCCCAAGTTTAAGAAAAAAGGTCGTAGTTCTGCAGGAGCTGTTGAGAGGCGGAAGAAACAAGTGGCTCATGAGGAGCAGAGGGTAAGTAGTCCAAGTTAGGACATGAAATTTAATTAAATCTCAGTGATTTTTATGCTGTATTTCCAGGCCCATGGCTGATCTCTTTTGACTTGTTTACTCCCCAGGACGTAATCAGAAAAAGCGTGGAGGATAAAATGAAGATGGAAAAAGAAAGGAAGGAGAGAGAGCAGAAGAAGGCAGTATTATCTACCCAGAAATCAGCTCTGGACAGATTCAAGAAATAGAAAAGGAGCATGCTTTGTGCAGCTGAAAGCCCAGTAGCATTCTATGGGAGTGACCTTTGAACTTCACATAAAGAACACTTTTTTTTTTTTGCGCACATAATTCCACCGCAGGGAGCAAAACACCAACTGCTGAAACTCTGGAAATAAGGGCTTGCATTGTGACGGCCAACTAATCAATGTTGAGTGGAGCAGTGGAGAAAGCTATATTTGATGTCTGTAGCCTGAAGTGCATCCTGTCTGCATGGGCAGATAATGTGATGTGCTAGCTGACATTAGTGTCACCCAGAAGTTTTAACCTTGTCAGATGGTGTTCTTTCCTCTGAACTTGCTGAGCATATGTCTACTCTTGTATAACTAAATTCTAAAAATAAACAACATAATGCCAAGCCTTTGAATTGAGACTATTATTTTGAAATCGCAGTACTGTGATTACTGAATCCAAACCAAGCTGGAATGTATTTACCATGATCACGACTTTGGGTGGAGTAAAATTCCTTGTATCAAATTAGAACAGTAGAAACTTGATCATCTGAGGAACTTAAAGGTTTTGGTATTTTAAATATTTTATCATGTTTTAATTTGTATGTCTGCATGTGGCTGTTTTTCTAGGATTCACATTTTATGTGGTCTTTTCTGTCGATGCTTGTCCTGATTTAAGTATTTCAAAATAACTAAATCATAGTAGCATGATGGACTGTCAGAATTGTTTGCTACTTTGCTGTATATTTATAGAGGAGGGAGAACAGTTTTATAGAAATGTTCAATCCTGCAAAAAAAAAAAAACCCAAAAACTGCAGACCTATTTTTCATTACTGAGTAGTTTATTGGTTGCTTTATTTTCATACATGTTTTTTCCTGAGTACAGTGGATCAGCATTTCCCTTTAACATTGTGGGTGAGAATAACAGCCTGAGGTTTTATTGACAAATAGCAGCCTCACTGAAAATGTATGTCATCCCAGCCTGGCGCAGTTTACCATAAAACCCACACAGCATTGCAAAGCTGCCAGTCAATGTGTAATCTTGACATAAGAAAGGAATCTTATAAGTAATACTTTTCAGATGCATAAATATTCAGCTGTGCATCACATTAGCTTTATTGTCAGTTGTTTAAGAAAATAATGATCGTGCAGTCTGTTTCAACTATTTAATGTAACGAGAAGCCTTCATGAACCCCCCCCCCCCAAAAAAAAGATCACTGTGTCTAATCAAGGTAATCCCTCCCTATTGCATGTAAATATTGTGCCCCTGTGGCTGAATAACATCATAACTCCCTTTTTAAAAAAATCTACTCTAGTCATTATTGGTTATTCTAAGACTTCTTTAGCATATGACAGGTTGGGGTACATTATTACTCACCTGTGTAATAAGCCTGTGATTTTATATCAGTCCTATTTTTTGTGAACATGCATTTAAACTATTATACTTGGCCTAGACTATAGACCTACGCGGGTGTTGAAAGTAGCAGCCTATAATCATTAGACTTAGTTTTCTAAACGATCTTGTTTTAATGTGCAGTTGCTGCTGTGTGTCCTCACTATAAAGTATCATCATGCTAAACTTTGCTCTACATCTACAGTTTGTGTCAGTGTAACAATGTAGGAGGCAGCAATAGCCCCTATACTACAGCTGATCCTGACAGCTCCCTGTACTACCAGCTAGCCTTCCCTTTTCAGCAAAATAAGATACATAAGTACATTGAGGTGTTTAAAAAAATAAAGCTTTAAAATTAAATAAAGTAGCATTTTCATAGTGCACGTGTAGCTTCACAGCCTAAAGAGCACTTGTGCTGTTCACAGTATTAAAGCGAGGCACAGCCTCCAAATAAGTCCGAGTTTGCTTTCCGTTAACCCTCACAATCCTTGCTCCAACCCCAGAGCTGTGCCCAGCATCGCCCGGACTTTGCAAATCCCCAAAGAAGCACGGACATTCAACCAGGAGCAGGGAGGTGGTGAATGCACATCAGCCCAATAGTGCAGCATGTCTCTGGGTGGGATGTGGTGGATGGACACCATGGCCTGATAGCAGCAGCGTCCGTACGGCACACCTGGTCCGCCGGAGAAAAGAGGGCAGTGTGAGGGGAGCACTCCAGCTGCCCGGGCACACAAGCCTACAAACACATCCTCGGGGGGAAGAGGTGTGGATAAAGGTGATGCGGAGGCTGCCAGTGAAATTTTGAGCAATGCAGACCGGGACAATACATAGGCTGTGCCACTGCAATAGTCTGGAAAGACAGAAGGAGGGTAGGCTCCTGAGGGGAGGTAATGCTTGCTGTCTGGGTCCCGGTCCGGAGCCACATGGAGATGCACCCTGCCAAGGTACAAGTCTCCCTGTTCATAGGGGTTACGACTCTTATTCAGAAAGTGTAGGAGAGCGCTAGGATTGAAGAGGACATCATCATCCACTTTGGCCATGAAGTGAGCCTGAGGGCAGAACCTCCGGGTCCAGCCCAGCATGGACAGGGTCTTCAGGGTGAGGTTGGAGTATGTGTCCAAAAAACGCCCCTGAACCAGGTCTCCCCTCTCCCGAGCCTCTTCTATCAGCAGCTTAGCCAGTCCGGGGTCAGACGCCACGCCGACCATGAAGAGGGTCATGACCCGCAGACCTCTTACCTCCACCTCCCCTCCCCAAGTGTCCCTGATGGCTTGGCGGGCCCTCTGATTGGCAGGAGCCGAAGTAACTATGATGATGAGGTAAGGCTTGGCACGTTGGCACACAAGTGGGCTAGGCATGAGCAAAAATTCCTCCGGTCTGGTGGGAGGGACGCTTTGCGGTGGGATGATGCCGATGTGCGGCTCCACCACCGTGTTCATTCCCATGGAGGTGACCCATGACTCAATGAAGTCTACAAAAAGCAGAGCCGACAGGGCTGAGCACGCTATCACCGCGCATAGAAAAGGCAGAATCCCAGGCTTGCTCCCCCTCTTTCCTAGCCGGGTCTTACATACCCATAATGCGCGTCCGATCATGACCAACCTCTGCTGAAGACCGCTGTGGCCGCCACAATTCCCCCTCTTAATCCTTGGCTGTTAATTCCTCGTTTAAACAGCTAGAGGTATCCCGTTGTCATTGTGCCTTTTTTGCGGGGTTTTTTTCTTTCCTTTTTTTTTTACCTTCCGCCAACCCTTTTCGTTCCTCTTTCGGTCTCAGATACAGCAGTAGCAGCAGCAGTAAACAGTGTCAGTGGGAGGATGCGCCACGCCAGCTTTTAGTTTTGTGTTGATGCTGCAGCTCGATCGGTTTTTGAGAAAGTAGGATATGCAGCTGCGCATATGAAACGGTCGATTCTCCCCCCCGCTACCCTCCTCCTCCTGGCCCAACTCTTAGGAAGCGTTTATGATGAGGTAAAGGTCGAGCTATGTGAGATAAAGACCCGTTACTCCACCCATGTGTGTTGGCTAGACTTTCCGGGGCATAGGAGCTGTTTCTGCTTTTTTTTTTGCTTTGAAGGTCGGCGGTTTTTAAGTCACAAAGCTACGTATTCCTTTACAGCCCGATGGTCTTACTGGCCCTGAAAGGACAACCAAAGACTGCAATCATAGTTTCTGACCCTATTATTTAGAATCAGTCAAAGATGTGAGTCTTGGCTGCAGCCTGCAGCCTTTTTTCAATGACGTGGCAAAACTCCAGCGTGTGATTTACAAACTAGAAAATCCAAAGTAGTGGAAAAATATCTGAATGTGCGCTATTTTGAATCATATTTGCTCTGAATCAGTGTGGAGCGGCGCTGCGTTTTGCTCTCCTGC
>VVHJ01061324.1:0-18862 GCA_015107715.1 Tylochromis polylepis | reverse complement strand
AACAGAAGGCAAGGCGAAACAATAAGAAACTAAACATAAACCTAAACTGGGTGAACTAGAACTGAACATGAAAAAACCTGGACATGAATACCTGGGACATGGAAACATGGTGTGGGAATGACGGACGACCTGACAATGAACAAAGGAAGACAGAGGACTTAAATACACACAGGAGGTAATCAAGGGGAGTGGAAACACATGAGGGAACAGCTGACATGAATGAACATAATGACGGCACAGGGGAGTGTAAAACTAAACACATTGAACATAGGAACACAGGACTCCTACAAAATAAAACAGGAAACATGAGACGCAGACCTGACAACATGAACTTGACAACATGAGACACGCAGACATGAGACACATGAAGGGAGAGGGAGACTAAACACAGGGGTGTGAGACACAAGGGGAAACTACAAGATAACTATAACAACGCAACCAAGGCACAAATGGAAATGAACTTAACATTAATATACAAGTAACTCAAAACGCTGGGTCAAAAGACCCAGGATCGTGACAGTAATACTGTAGACACGTGTGCTATTAGCCACTTGCACTTAGATTATCACTTCTGCAGCTGTTACGTAGCATTATTGTCTTAGCCAAAACACTTTTGTTGTGTTTTGTGAGTTTTAGGTGGTTTCTTTTATTTTCATTGTGTTTTTGTAACAGTTTTGCATTTGCTGGTGTTTTCGTAAGTTGCAGCGCCACAGCAGTTTTTCTCCTGTCACCCTTTTCTGACAGAAACAGGAACTTCCTATCACTCTCTGCTGTCAGATGCATGTATTGACATCATCACTTTAGAAAATCGGTTTCATTTAAATTCAGGCATCCTTTCTAAAAAAGAAATTCATGTGGTACTTCTTGTCATTTTTTTAAAACTGTAAAAATTCTAAGTGCATTTTCAATCACTTTTCAGGAAAAGCATACGTGACATACAAATATGTAGCTAGGAAATTTCCAATTCATTTGTTTAATTCTTCTTAATTCTTCCAGAAGTCTTGAAAAATCACCCACAGATGATACCTGTAAATAGCTAGAGAGCAAGTGTTTCACCTTCCCAGAGTGTGGTTAGTGCCTTGATGAGCATTCAGTCTTGTAAGGCTTTAAAAAAAAGGTTAGTTGATACTGCAACAGCACTTAGTGTGACAGACCCTCCAATCAAACACACAAATGTAATGAAAGTGTAGGAAAAAGATTTAGGGGACCAAGTTGCCACATGGCTTACAGGTAACGGTTCCCCAGCCTCAGAGTATTGCTCAGTCTCTGATTTCTTTCGTCATTTAACCACAGGTGTCGCACATCACCACGTTGTGGGGTTGAATGAATGCTGAACTTAAAGAGTGAAATCAGGGCTCTTTGACTGATGCTTCAAAACGTCGACTTTCTGGCTTGCGTAATGGCAGAAATGCACCAAGAAATGAAACTGTACACCAGCACAAGTCTGTAAATAATAACACTGCTAGCATGTATGAACACAGACTTCAACAATACAAATCTGAAAAAGAAATGGCTTTACAAAGATTACAGTCCAATTGATGGCCTTAAGAACCAATGTGACTGCTTGAAAACCCAACTCAACTCCACAGGGTCAGTTTTAAGAACCTCTTTAAAGGCAGAGCCATTATGACTCTCTTAATTCCTCTGATAAACATTAAGGCTGTATTTTTATTGATCAGTTCTGAATTCATTTAAACGACTTAAAGCATGGGAATTTCCTAATGAAAAAGAATCACCTGTGTACCTCTAATTTAAACGCACTCGTCAACAGCATCTCCAGAAGTGGCACTGTTTCTCTTTTTGCACATCACTTGGCACAGCTTCTTGATGGAGTTTTCATTGTAATTATGTTCTCTTTAGCATCTTCTTTAAATGCAGTTATAATGATTTATTAGTTTAGTGGATTATGACTCCATCTGTCTGCTTTCTGTTTTGTTGGGTATTGTTCAGCGCGTCATCGTGAAGCCGAACAGATAAAAGTTTCCTCGCTGTTTAGTGCCCTGGTGTGTATCAATCTAGTGGCACAGTCGAAAAAGCCCCCATCAGCCACCAACCTGATTCCCGTCTTTGAAATAGAGAGAGGAACGTGATTGAACTCCTCTCTTTTATTTCTCCCCCTTTGCTCGTTTCTCTCTGATTGAATGTGTTTTATCTATTCCTGTGGAGGGTGCGGGGGGGTGAGGAAGAGGAAGAAGAAGAAGGGAGGGATGAGGAGGAGTGGACGGGAGGGTACTGTGGCACAAGTCGTCATGATGAAAGGGGTCTTTCACTCTTTAACTCTCCCCGTCGTTCCTCTTTTCAGCTGTTTGAGGCATCTCATCAAATGGGCCTGAATAGTAGACGTGACACTATCTGTCTCCTCCACCCCCTCCTCCCGTCTCCTTGGTATCTGCCCCACACACCCTTCCATCCTTCCCTCCCTCCCCATCTGTTTTGACTCTGTCCTCTATCTACCTGCAACCACAGGCATCCATCCACCCATTCACTCTCTTACAATGCTGCTCACTGACCACTGACAGGAGGCCAGAGTAAAAGAAAAAAAGCCCAAGTTCACACTGAGTATAAACATTAAAGCGCCCATTCTGCTGCAGACTTCTTATACTTCCTGTTTACTACATATACAGCAAGAAGCTCACCAAGCATTTTATTTGATGCATCATGCAGACAGCTTACTCCTGTGGAAGGAAGATTCGCTCTCAGAGCAACACCGGACAGTCTTTTTTGAAAATCCTTTTTAGAGCATAAGCTTGTGTGTTGAAGAGCGTGTTGCCAGAGAGGGATTATAAAGTGGAAGTGGTACAAGCAATCGATAACCTGGCTACAGAAATCAGACTCTGCATCACCAGAGTTGCCACTGTGGTTTAAAACCGTGGAGTAGGATTGGAGTTGGATTCCATCTACGGGCCACATCTGTCCCTGCTCTCATCCGAGGCTTGATCCAAGTTCCATTCAAATTCCTCCTGTCTCTTCCCATCAGTGCAGTGGCTCATCAGTGCAGGCATGAGTGTTAGTTTTGCAGTGATGAAAACAGACAGAAACTGAATGACACAGATTTTCCAGAATTAGAAGAAAAACTTCTTTTATTGCTCTTAGACTGTCCAAACAGCGTCTTTGTGTGGGTAAATGTTGGCCCTAAGTTTTCTTTCAGCTAATTGGCTCAGTGAACCATTTGCTATGCTGTCTCTCTGGTTTTGTTTCAAACCAGAAAGCACCGTGTGGAAATTATTTTAAGATACTGTTGAAAGAACGCATAGTGTCTCAGACTGCTTGTATTTGATTTTCCTTGTTTTAGGCAGTTTTTTGTAAATATACCGAGGTACACAACAGCAATAATTCATCCATTTCAGATTTTTTAAGAAAACCTTAACTTAATTGAAAAACACTAAAACCCATCCATCCATTCATTCTCTTAATAGACTTATTCAGTTGAGGATCAGAGGGTGGTTGGAGCCTATCCCAACTGATATGGGGCAAGAATACCCCTAACATACATTATTTGGATTGTTGGAGGATGCTGAGGGACTCAGAGGAAAGCCAGCCAGGCATAATTGTGCGAGCAGAACATGCGAATCCTGCAAAAAAGGCTCCAGCTGAACCACAGGTTAAAAACCCAGGACTTTCATGCTTTGAGGTGCCACTGCTAATCGCTGAACCACCCAAAAGACCCCATACTGCACAAAACCTTACATTTCAGTGTTTGTATTCAAATCTAAATTTGGCAAACAGTTTGTCTCAATAAGTTTCATTTAAAATTTAGTGAGGATTCTTTTTGCTTGCGTAGTGATCAAAAATTTCTAGGTTCAATCTTTTTCATTGTTTTGTCTTTGATAAGTCATTACCTAAACCCGCACATGCAGAAAGATAAAAAATTCTTCTTTCTCCATATTTTCAGCTACAGTGTTTCAGATTATCAAACAAACTTAAATATTAGACAAAGATAACACAAGTAAACACAAAATGCAGTTTCTAAATGAAGATATTTATGATCGAGGAGAAAAATTTCCAAACCTACATGGCCCTGTGTGAAAAAGTGATTGCCCCCTAAACCTAATGACTGGTTGGGCCACCCGTAGCAGGAACAACTGCAATCAAACGTTTTCGATAACTGGCAGTGAGTCTTTTACAGCGCCGTGGAGCAATTTTTGCCCACTCACCTTTGCAGAATTGTTGTATTTCAGCCACATTGGTTTTCAAGCATGAACCACCTTCTTAAGAGCGTATCACAGCATCTCAGTCGGATTCAGGTCAGGACTTCAAAACTCCAGAATTTTTATTTTGTTTTTCTTAAGCCATTCAAAGGTGGACTTGCTGGTGTGTGTTTTGGATCATTGTCCTGCTACAGAACCCAAGTGCGCTTCAGCTTGAGGTCACAAACAGATGGCCGGACATTCTCCTTCAGGATGTTTTGGTAGACAGCAGAATTCATGGTTCCATTTACCACAGCAAGTCTTCCGGGTCTTGAGGCAGCAAAGCAGCCCCAGACCATCACACTACCACCACCATATTTTACTGTTGGTATGATGTTCCTTTTCTGAAATGGGAAATCTGTGTTACTTTTATGCCAGATGTAATGGGACACACACCTTCCAAAAGGTTCAACTTTTGTCTCATCAGTCCACAGAGTATTTTCCCAAAAGTCTTGGGGGTCATCAGGATGTTTCCTGGCAAAACTGAGACAAACCTTTATGTTCCTTTTGCTCAGCAGTGGTTTTGGTCTTGTAACAATGGCCATGCAGGCCATTGTTGCCCAGTCTCTTCCTTATGGTCATGAACACTGACCTGAACTGAGGCAAGTGAGGCCTGCAGTTCTTAGATGTTGTTCTGAGGTCTTTTGTGACCTCTTGGATGAGTCGTTGCTGTGCTCTTAGGGTAATTTTGGTTAGCACACACTCCTGGGAAGATTCACCACTGTTCCATGTTTTTGCCATTTGTGGATAATGGCTCTGACTGTGGTTCACTGGAGTCCCACAGCTTTAGAAATGGCTTTATAACCTTTTCCAGACTAGAAATCTCAATTACTTTGCTTCTCATTTGTTCCTGAATTTCCTTGGATTGTGGCATGATGTCTGGCTTTTGTTCTACTCCACTTTGTCAGGCAGATCCTATTTAAGTGATTTCTTGATTGAGAACAGGTATGGCAGTAATCAGGCCTAGAGAAACTGAACTCAGCATTCCAAAGATGTGATACACCACAGTTAATTTATGTTATAACAGGGGGGTAATCACTTTTTCACACAGGGCTATGTAGGTTTGGATGTTTTTCTTCCTTTATAACAAACACCTTCATTTAGAAACTGCATTTTGTGTTTACTTGTGTTATCTTTGTATAATCTTTAAATTTGTTTCATGATCTGAAACAACAAGTGTGACAAACATACAAAGAAATAGGAAATCGGGAAGGGGGCAAACACTTTTTCACACCACTGCAGATCACTGCTATGATTCAATCACAAATCCATTTTCCTGACTTTTTTGTCTATAATTGAATAGCTGAACTAAATTGCATTTATTTTTTCCCCCATGCCATGTTACTGTACAGCACAAAAATGTATTCAAAAATGGTATTATTGAATACTAGCCAGTGGGACTTGTTCGCTTTGGTCATGTGTGAAAACAGACATATATGTTAATTTGTCATGTTATTCTTTTTCATTATATCACTGTTTATAGAGAGAGTCAAAAGTCGCTGTTCATAAGCACCCAAAAACGGATTATGAAAAATATATTTATATAATATGAAGTAATCAATTACTACATCTAAAGCAAGAAGCTCACTGATCATTTGTAACTATGTGCACTATTAGCATCACTGTTTGATGAACTCTTATGTACAAATATGCATGACAAGACATCCCAGTAACCTCAATATGCCACTACACTAAAAGCTGTTTTATCAAACTGTATTTATAAGCAACAACATGTAACGTACATGTAATGTCAAGGTTCATTTTTCAGACCAGGTCATACGTTTTTTTATATATAATTCCCAATTCTTGGATTCAACTAGATCAGCTTTGAATGATTCACAGATCAAAAATTCCTAATTTATAATTTACGGGGCCCTTTTATATCTCCAAAGTTAACCAAAAAAGCTGCTTTACTTTCCCTTTAAGGCAGTGATTGGCTCACTCTCACAAACAGAGGGTTTAAACAGCTGGTAGGTGGGGCTTCTGTGGACACGTCTTGTCTTTTTACCATCCTACAGATTCAAGAGTAGACAAAACTACCGGAAACTGAGTATAGCATCTGCAGGCTGTACTTGTACATACGCTGATCTCACAGATTTGAAACTTTGGCCATGTTTAATTTGTGCATCTAGTCTTGTAGTAGCATATATCACACAAAAAAATAGCTTCACTCCATATAAAAACTGGTTTCTCGAATTTGTCGAGACATTTCAAATTTTGGGATATCTCACAGATATGTGGGCACAATAGTTAAGAGAATTTGCAACTGTTCAGGCTCCTGGGAGAATAAGGGGTTCTAGCGGAGGTGGGAATAGAAATTAGTGGGGAGTCAAGTTGAGAGGAAAGAAGAGGTGGTAAAAGCTCTGCAGTTGAGAGAAAATACTCACAATCGTCGAGCAAGAAAGATAAGGTTAGGAGATATGTTGAAAAGGGTGCGCAGGAGATGGATAAGGGGAGGAGTGGAATGAGAGAGGGTGAGAGATAATGAGGGGGGGAAAGAGAGAGCACGGGGAATGAGAAGATAGAGACGATTTCCTATTCCGTCAGACGCACTGTGGCTCATTCATTATATTCCCCAGGCAATTACCCAGGCCACCTGCTTTGTCTCTCCCCTCATTGTTTCCATCTCTCTCTGTCTCTATCTTTCTCTGTCTTTCACTTGATCTCTGTCTGTCATTCTCTCTATTGCTTCTTCACCATTCCTGTGTGATCCTTGCCGGTTTGCCAACTCTTTTCCCTTGCTCTCCTCATGTCTCGGTTTCTCTCCCTGCATTGTCTCTATCCTCCTGCTCCTTTTGTGTGTATGCTTGTTTAATGTGGGGAAAAAAAGCTGACAGACTGGTGTGTGCGTATGTTTGTGTGCATGTGTGTGATGTTGGGCCAGTCCTAATGAGCTCAGCCTTGCATTTAGCAGGATGCCAGGTCTGGGCTTGCTGCTGCTTTACTTGTCTCAATTGCTTGAATTCACTGGACGACTTTACGGGTTAAACCTCAGACCTGCAAATTTTCCACGCTTTCTCAGCGTCTTTGTTCCAAAACACCAAATCCTTCCAAATGCTGTCAGTGTAGGAGAAAATGCCTTCCTTTCCTTTGTCTTTAAAGCTCTATCATTTCTATCTCCTTATCATTTTTTCCTTAGATGCTAATCATCCACACACATTCTAAAATGTCTTTTACAGTGTCAAATGTGCATTTTAAATCACATCAGCATCAATTGTGGTATTTTTTTATGCCTCTATGCCAGCGACAGCTGTGGCTGGATTACATCTTTCAGCTGCATGTTTGTTTCTCCATCCCGTTCCCGTGAGTGTACTATATTAGGAAGACCTTGTAGGACTTGGCACCAAAATTCTCTTGGATTCAAGGATGAACTGATAAGGTTTTGGCTGTCAAACTCACTGTAAGCTAATGTCTGTCTCATTCTTGTTAATGTGATGTAGCATATAATTACATCTGACAGGAGTAGTCACTTGGACACAAGGGTGAACTGATTACATTTTGGTGGCCAAAGTAATGTGCGATCCTGACGATCCCATTCTTGCTAGGCATTATACCAGTGACACCTGGAATAGGATTTTTATTACATCTGACACAAACCTCCACTTTGGCACAGGGATGACCTGATTTTTTTTATTTTGGCAGTCAAAAGCAAGACCATTGTGATGTTATGAGACATTTTGTTGGCCAAAGTGACACACTGTAGTGCACAAAAGTTTTGAGCCACCCATCATTTCTTTATATTTTGCCAGGAAAATGGAAAATGAGTGCAGAGTCAGTGTTTGGTTTGATCACCTTCATCATCTTAAGTCTCTCATGAAAGCATTCTTGTCATTTCTTTAAGTGGTCTTCAGAAATAGTTATCCAGGTTTATAGAAAGACGTTCAAAGTTCTGGTTGTTGGCTGCCTTTTCTGTTCTGTCAAGATGACCCCACGATGCTTCAATAATGTTGAGGTCTGGCTCTGGGGAGGACAGGCCATGATGATTGTGTGTTCTTCTATCCAAGTATGCGCTTATTGTGTTTTGATCAATGTCGCGCTGACAAAGGAAGTCATTGCAGTCAGTTGCTTTCCAGATGATTTTGCATGGTGCTTCAAAATCTGATACTTTGATCTGCATTTATAATTCCATCAATTTTGACAAGATTCCCAAAAACACTGGTTGAAATGAAGCACCCAAACCATGACAGAGCCTCCACTATGGACAAGGACAAAGCATATACCGTGCCAAGATATACCAAGTTTTCCGATAATATCTGTTGGGTAATCAACTTCTTGTTGCAAAAATACTATTTTATTCTTGTCAAACTGTCTCAAAAACTTTGAAAGGCTTTCAGAAAACCGGGAAAACTATTGCAAAAAGCAATTTTTATTTTTTTATTTTTTTTAAATCACAAGCTCCTTGGAAGTGAAATGTCAACAAATGAGGGGGGTGGTTCAAGACTTTTGCACAGTACTGTATCTCTATTGTATAAAACTTTGTAGTTAGTACATGTTTATATTTCAGAGGTCAAAGGCAAACTTCACTTTCTTGGCAAAATATTTGCCAAGAAAGTGGCAAAGTAATATTTTAGTATACTTCGGAGCTGGTTGAATACTGAATTGCTGATGCTAATGTTAGATCATCGCCTTGAAACTGTGGGAAAAACTCTGTGCTGTCATGTTGAAGACGTGCAAAACATCCACATTTTAAATACTGTACCATGTACATAATATCATCCATATTTGCACTATTGCCAACAGCCATGTCTACAATTCTGTTTTATTACAGCTTTGTTGGCCAGACATGAATATATTCAGGGATTCCCTGATTTTGGATTCCCTAAAATAATGTTAGGTCTAACAAAATATGTAAAGAAAACAACCTGCTCAATCCATCCCTCAGCGTATTCATGGGAAAAATGAAAACATGGGCGTGAACTGCTAGTTTACGGGTTTTTCCAGGGACACAACTTTTAAGTAAGTCTATTTTTGTACATGTATTGGTTTGGCAAATACATTTAGGAAAGAATGCAATGCTGTCATTAAAAAAAATGTTGTAATCATGAAATGTTTATATTCAACATATCTGCAAAAGTGTGTATTGTAAAGTGTATCATTAAGGGTCAAAGCATTTGCACTTCTTGAAAGCCTTTTAAGATTTCAAAGGTTAAAAAAACAACAACCTGGTTTTAGATTTTCCTTAACCTGTGACAAGTGTGTGGGAAAACCACAGTAACTAAGTCACATTCTCTGGGCATCCAAAGGTCCAGGGTTCAGACCCCTGGGTGGTCAAATCATACATGGAAAAAAGTTGCAAGTCCTGCGGATATTTTGTTTTCAAGTATTCCCCGAGGTCAACAAATGCAAATAGACCAAATGCTTGCAATCTGCTTGGGGTCCAATCATTCATGCTTGCAGCTTTTTTTTTTTTCTCAATCTTTGCCACAGCATGTTTAAGCAGCTCAAAACAAGAGAAACTTTAAAGTCCAACAAAGTCTTGAAGAAATCAGTGAATAAATCATTAATAAATCAGCATTTATTAAATTAAATGCTTTTCATTTCCCTACAATAATCAATGGTAACATCAGCATGACTAACATCTTTTTGTTTACGTTACAGCAACTCAAAGCATTTCGTTAAGAAAAGGCTGTGGTCTTGATTTAACATTGGAAAATTAATCTTTGACTCGAAGCACAGATATGGTTGTTCCCCTCAACTGAGTCCTGATCTTTTTCTGAACCTCACCAGTGTTTCTTAGAAACCTGTGAAATCCTGTGCTTTGTGCTCGTATCCAGCATGACCACCTCCCCCTGAGCTCCCCTGTGCAGCACAAAAATATAACACCTTTGCAAAACGCTGTCACTGAATATTACCCAGGCTGTATTATCCAAAAACATGTTCAGCAAAGCAGAATGCAGCAGTTTTTAGATTTATCTAGTCTTAGAATGAAAAGGAAAAACAAAAAGCAGAAAGCAATGCACACACTGATAATTAACTGGCTGCTTTTAGAATCAACTGAAAGCTTCATGGAAACTAGAGACTCTGTTGCAGTGGGATCACAAAAATGCAGTGTCACCGTGTTCCAACACATGAGTACTCAGCAGCCCTTACTACATTATTATATCAGTACTTAGTACAAAGAGAGCAGAGCACAGCTTGTCATCTAAAACTACATAGTTTCCACTACAGTAGGTATCTCTAAGATTCCATTTTGCCATGTTGACAAGGTAAAAACAAAAGCAGCTACCATATTAAAGCTAGTGTAAGTACTGTGAATTTTCTTAGAAAATAATCTTGAGATTGTCTCTATGTTGCAGTTATCTCAAGTGACTTTAATGGGAGAAACACATGCTTTTCTCTCAGCATCAACAAATTGAGACATCTGCCATCCTCCATTCCAGATCATAAACTAGTGTTTGTCCTGTTGTTGTTGTTGTTGGGGTTTGGGCTATGATGTAGGAGGCTGTCTTGGTAAAGGTCAGAAGTCAAGTCCCAGCTGCCCGAGGCCCAGCAGGGGTCTGCAGCTGGAATGACTGGGTTTGACGACTGGGCAGCCAAGGTGTCATTAGGACACAGTGGGCTCTAGCATTAGACTTCATTACTGCTCTCTGATCGATTAGCCCAAATTACATCCTGGCAAAAACCACAATTGCTCTGCAAAGACAATACCAACTGGACATCTCTCTTCTCTTTCATTCCCTCTCTACCTGTGTGTTGTTTATATTAAGACATTCAAAATCATTAAACAGTAAACACTGTGTTTTGAATAATTATAGACACTTTACCAGGGTGATATTAAAATAATTCATATTATTAAATACTATTCTTCATATTTTCGCACAGCAACACCTTCACCACCCGATTCTCTGATCTGCTTCGGTGGGGTGTGACTGTCTTTTATTGCTGTTGAACACACCATGCTGACATTAAACATGCAACATAGAGAACTGTTCATAAATATTTCACTGTGAGATTAGATGTGATGCCTCATTTCAGTGCTGCTGTATAAATAAATTCATTTAAACTACTGAAAACAGCAAGGGCCATTTGCTGCTATGGTTTGCTACAAATTTTGAAGCTCTGCAGGTTTTGTAGCACAGCAAAAGATTTTTAAAAGTCCTGGCTGTGGAAGAAAGCTAAAGGACATACTGCTTATCACTGATATGGATTTCTTTATTCAGATCATATAATTTTTCATAAAACTCAATCAATTTTATGATACTCTATGTGGAGAATATCTACATTGTACCTATAATCGCTACAAATGCCGTTTCCTCTTTT
Organism: Tylochromis polylepis; assembly: GCA_015107715.1. Classification (NCBI taxonomy): domain Eukaryota; kingdom Metazoa; phylum Chordata; class Actinopteri; order Cichliformes; family Cichlidae; genus Tylochromis; species Tylochromis polylepis. The sequence goes on along the minus strand of VVHJ01061324.1, from coordinate 7,415 downwards.
TTTGCTTACATTGTGATCCATACTTAACGCAGTTCATAAATGCACATTTTAACACTTTCAAGCATGCCTGAGGCAAGCTACAAACACCCACACACATCACAGACTTCATAGATGGGTAGAAATGTTTCATTCTTCACATGTCCAGTTGGACTGTGGCTGAATGTAAGTAGTGTTCCTGGTGTGTGTTTGTGGTGTATTGCTGTGCTCTACAGCAGGAACATAATGGATCCTGCTTATTCCCCAGTACTGACCTTTGCCTTTTGTGTTATGCTAGAGTCTGTGGACACACTAGACTTAAAGGGATCTGGCCCTGCATCAGAGGCTTCCCAAGACTGTGGGAGGTGCTAGTTGTGCTACGATGAGTGAAGCACACGGTGCAGAGGTTAGACGGACATCTATGTAATGATGACTAGTCCTGTGTTCCGGGATTTAGATTCATATTGGACAGTTTTCACCTTAATATATATTGTTAATTCGATCTTGGTGTCCATTGCCAGTGTAGGAACAAATGTGCTTTCTATCAAGCAACAGAAACTGTGTCAGCTGGTGATAAAGACTAACTTTTGTGCAGATTTAACTGTGACCACAATCTTTCACTTAATCAAATGTTTAATTAAGTGAAAGGAGAGTTTACTTGACTCTCCTGGTGGTTGTGGCTGTTTAGACACATCATGGCTCAGTCACATGAGAGTATAGGATGACATTCTCCCTGTGACTAGGAGAAATTGGTGGGTGCTCTGTGATTGCATTGACTTTTTTCACATTTCGCAGAAAAAAATGCATGTTTGGTCACCGCAACTAACCACCCTTAGCAGCTGGATGAACACTTTCCATCACAAGGCGATAAACTGCACAGGCCACCTATTTCAACTTATCTCTAAACAACTGCAGTCTGACTCAGACCGACTGCGAACACTCTCAGACAGGTTGACGAATAATGGCCTGCTGTACTGTTACCACTTAAAGATATTTTAAACAAAGAATCGCAAACCCACCTATAGAAGACTACTAAACAAAGATCTTTTAACTTTATTAATTTGGAATACCTATTTTATGAACATTGGCTCCTTTGTTTTTGCAACTTGACAGAACCACATCATTTTATCGTGTAAAGTTTTTGTGTAATCCGTTTGGTCCCTCTCAGGTCTTAGCACCCTCACCAAGGCCTAGGGAAAACTCAAATAGGAGAGGAAAAAAGTTAAAGGGTATATAAACATAACAGCATTAGGAGTTTCTTTATTATTCTGGTATAGAGTAAACAGTATAACCTGCTCTCAATAGCTGTGATGATAACAGCAACACTTGCTTACTATTAAATGCTGTACAGTAGCTGGTGACTGCATTCTATTAATGACATTCCCCTGGTTAATCTTCACCTTTAAAAGAAAATTAAGTGAAAACAACGTTTTACTTGCATTCCTCTGGCCTTGTTTGTAGACAAATCCCCCAATGCCTGTAACAAAAGGACTACTCCCCCAATGTGTTCATGATGGACACTCTATTTTGAAGCTAATAAATTGTTTTTCCTCCTCTGGTTTCCCCAGCGGTGGCCGCAGCCACTACCGCCTTTTTTTTAAGCTTCAGAGAGAAAACTGGACTTGGTCCAAAAGCAGTCATGCATGCAAGTGGAACCAAAATACTGGCTTTTCTTCTTGTAGAGTAGCCTGTCATATGTGTCTCAGGCCCCAGTGGACAGGTACCGTGCACTTACTGGGTTTCCTTTAATGACCAGTGAGCAAACATACTGTGGTAGCAAGGCTAAGGAGGTTTTACAGAGCACCATACACACTGATACACACTGACATGCAAACACAAACCACATTTAGTTCTTTATAGTCGAGTATTTTTCTGCTCATTTTTCAGAAATCTGAAGATGTATTCAGCACATAATTGATACATAACTGCAGCATCCTTACACAATTTTGAAAAATTCCATTAAATTAGTGAAACAGAGAAATGTAATGAGGTCACAGTAGTGTGATACTTTCTGTGGTATCCGTATATTATAGGCCCTTACCCACCTAGCAAAAAAAAGCAAGAGTAAATCCCAAACTTTCCATATCCAAACTTGTCGCGTAGCATATTTATATACCGAACGTGTTGCATTTTTGCGAAAAATTCATCCTCAAAAAAACACACAGTGGAAATAAAGGGAGTAGACATCAAGCCACGATGAGCTGGTCCTGATGTTTCTAAACAAGAAAAGGCGAAGGAAGAATTTTATGGTATATTGATTTCAATCGCTTTTGTACATGTTTCAGGAAATCAGTGTGTCAGGTTGAGTTGTTGTTGGCAGAGTTGGGACCAAATCTGAGGAGGCAGAGAGATGATTTCAGAGAGCTGGCTGACCCGCATCTAGGTGTGTGTCTGAGGTAAAATAGCATTATTTTTCATATTTGTATATTCAGTACAACACGTTTTTAGCTACGAGCACAAATGCAATCGTCTGATTGGCCAGATCTGTTTATTTGCATTGAAAACTTGGAAAATTTGAGCTTGGTTCAAAAGAAAAAATTATTGCCACAAATTCGTCCAGTGAAATTACGTGGTCAGTGTGAATGACTGCTTAAAAAACAGGTGAGTCCAAAAAATAGTTTTAATGTACAAAATATTTGCACAGATTTTACTCCTCCAGTGTGCAAAGACCTTTAGTCACAAGTTTGTCAGAAGATGGTGGTTTATGTCTCGTCTTACTTACTTTTCTCTCTGGTTTGGTTGAGGTTACACACCAAAAACTACTTGGTTAGTCTGAGGCACCAAAATTACCTAGTAAACTTCAGAAGATGATTGGTTGGGGTTACTATTTGCCTCTTGACAGCATTAACTTGAATAATACTTGTCCATTGTGTTTATATATGATATCAAATGGTCCTTTACAAGTGATTGTAAGTGTGCTAGCTGTTTTAGTTTTTTTTTTAATTTAGGCATTTTAATCTGTATTTGATAGCAGATCAGTGAAGACAGACAGGAAATTGGGGCGAGAGAGAAAACATGTAGGAAAGGCCCACAGTTCAGACTAGAACCTGGCATATGGTCGCCTGCTCACTCACGGAGCTAAACTGGCTCCCAACTATCTGTTTCACTGTTAACGTAAGTTACACCACAGCACCAAAGCCAAAGGACACCTTGTGCGTATCTGTGAGACGCCGGCAGCTTTGACAAAATGGCAGCACATAATGCCCCAAGAATAAAAATGTGGTAGAAATCACTGCCAAACCTTAATTGGCCAGAGGGTTGTGATCATCCAGGCTTTCCATTGGCTTGGAACGTGCAAAGATCAAGCATTTGGCTCTGGGCTATTTTAGATCTGGACTACCACTGGCCTCGAGCTTTCATTCATCAAGGCTACTAAATTGCTGCAGGTCCTTTGGAACGATAACCAAATGACTGTGCCTCTTCTTCACAATCCCAGTGTTATAGGCAATGTTGGCAAAAATAAAATATTTTATGTAACTAGACCACATCTTTTTAGAGCCAGAATCATTAAAACACAGCTTACATAAGGACCTCCTCTGCCGGGCAACTGATAAAGCCGCGACTTTCACCAAAAGGATGGGAAAAAAGAAACACCACCCCGCTTCCCCCTCTGTGCACAGTTAGCACCCCACACCCCCAGCCCAGTGCACATCGGCTGCACCACATACACACCATGGGAATCTGTTACCATGGTTACAACTGGCAACTGCACCGCTAGGGCCCTGGCAACCCACCACCCACCACCACCACCACCATCATTGCTTCCAACACTTCCATCACTTCTCTTGTTTGTACCTCCTTTAGTCTATCTTTATCACCTCTTTCTTCCTCCCCCCAACCTTTCTTTCTATGATTTGCCTTCCAAAGCCCCTCCCACCTGCCCTCACCGCCCACACCCCCACCTTCTCTCACCGCACCTCCCTGTGCTTCCTCTCAGTCCCTCTGAGGTGTTTTACTTTGGTGTAGATTTCAGGAGCTGTTTTCCCCTCAGTCTCATTGGACTCATTAGTGTCTTTTACCGAGGCTCCGTCTGTGCTGAGCGTGCAGCAGAGCGCACACACAGTCCTGCATGCCCTTGTGTGTGTGTTTGTGCGTGTGTGTATGTATGTTTTCGAAACCATGATTGTGTTCCAGCGTGCAGGTAGGTGCACGTCGCTGTGTGCTTCCACGACTGTGTGCTTCCACGACTGTGTGCTCCTCATGCAAGGGCCTTAGCAGCCCATAATTATGGGAGCTTCAGGCTGATGCTGCCTATGTTTGATTACAGTGATCAAGGGCCAAGTTATGGAGACTAAAAGTGCCATCACCTAGTGTCACTGTGCTGGTATGTGTGTGTTAGGTAGTTCTGTGTGGAAAAGTAGAGTGAAACAAGAGTGTTTTGTCAAGAGTTCACATTAACTAGAGAGACAAAAATTGTGAAGAGTTAAATCACCTCTTCTGTCAATGACAAGACATCCTGAAATGTGCTTTTAGGCCTGTGTTATTTGGCGGTGTTGCCCTTCATTCACGCTGCCCACAGGCTGGGTTTTGCCTGATCTGTTGTGCATGTGCGTGTGTGTCTTTAAGCAATTGTGATGATGTTTGCCTTTGCGATTGAAGCAGTGTAGAAAAACAGAACAAAGTAAAATATTTATGTCAGAAGTTCACATTAAGAGGAGCAAAGTAAACCAGCGGGAACTGAAAATCCCCATCTGTTTAAATTATGAGCATGTGAACGCTGCCTCGCCTAACTTTTGAGTTTCATTAAGCCGAATCGAAGTCATCTCCTCGAGCAACGGTGGGAACGAGAATGTGCAATATCGGTGCTGGGCTCAGGAAGGTGTGTATGTCAGTGTGTTCAGCGGCGACAAGGAGATGAGTCGAGCCTCTTTAGTGAGTGTTACATGTAAGGCTAGACATTGATTGGCGGTCATTTATAAATGATGGTGCATAATGTAGAACACCTCTTCCCATGGCACCGACTGGCTCAATAAAACATGAGGCCAGTCGGGAAATGAAATATTAAAAGGAGGCAGAAAGAGTGTAGGAACCTCTTTTGCCTTTGGGAGTGGTAGTGGATGTGTGTCTGCACATTCCTACTTGATTGTGTGATCATTTTTAGGACCCTTGTCCAGGCTTAAGCCATTAAATGTCAGGGCGGCTGGCTAAGGGATGGAAAGTTAAGTAGGTGTAAGCGTGAACTGATGTGCAGTCGCAAAAAGTAAATACCAGGAAAATACCAGTTTTGCAACCTAATGGAAGATTCTGCGCTTTCATATAGAGACAGACGCTATAAATGTGACCGCTCTGTTGTGTTTTGATGCAGTCGCTAACACTGAATAAGTAGCAAGCACCTGGATTGAGATGGTGCATCTCTCTCTCTCTCTCTCTTGCAATCTTGTCACAGAGACGCCTCCTAAACGGCTTCAGATAGCACGAACGGTAGACATCTCGGTGTGTTATCTCTTCCCATTTCCTTTTGTCACTGTGACAAAAAATTCAAATGCAAAACGGGCTGAGGAAAAAAAACAGAAAGAAAGAAAGCGGGTGGGTGGGTGAAATGCAAAGCGAGGGAACTCATTTGCCGCCGTAGTCCCGTTGCCTGCTGGGCCGGTGAATAGGGAGAAGAAGCTGGAAAATGGTTTCTGTTCAGGGAGCTTTTCCACATTCCACTGCTTGTCAAAGCTGATACCTCTCTGCCTCTAATAGGGGCACAGGAGAGGACAGGCAGCATCTGCTGTCAAAACTAAATTATCTTCTGTCAACAAAGCAGAAGGGAGAACCGGCACCTCAGCCAGCCCCGTGGTCACATATACACAGATACATTTTACTGTATGACCATTATGGGTCACTTAAGGGAAGGCTAGTTGTGATTTATTTATTTATTTATTGACTTACAACAATTTTGTGGGCAGAAGTGCAGCGCTAATCTGCAGTTCGGTTAGAACTGGTGTTGGATTGGGAAGAATATATTATCAGCTAGGGTTGTGCCCTGCAGCGCTCTGACAGCTTCATGATGGAGGGGACAGTCCAGAGCTGTCGAGCCACAAAAGCTCTGGGTCTCCCAAGAGGAAAATTGTGTGGGTGGCACAGAATCTCCATGAGTCAATATGTGACACCTTGAATCAAATTAGCTTGGGAGGAGATGCCACATATTTTGCTGTGTTGATCTCGGCTTAAGAAAAGGATTGCCAGTTATAATAAATGGTTGAGTGATATAAGATACAAGAGCTAAATGGAGCCACAGCTTAGCTATTATAGGAAACAGCAGTGAGCAGCCAGCCGTGGACTTTTGAGAGGGTGCAGTCGCCTGCAAACACCCCCAGCTATGGGAGTTCATTGATCAGGGTTGATGACAGTCATTCAAAAAGAAAAAAAAACCTTTATGTTTAGATGTAGGAGTAGCTCAATAAAAATGTTGATCTCATTTGAAGTTTCTATGTGGTGTGATTGAGCTATTTTGGCTTTCACCACTAAGGCAGGAGTGGGCTTTTTTTTAAGTCACAATATGTGTAATACATTTTTAAATGTAGGCTAGTTGTATATAAAAAATGAGAAACTGCTTCTTAATAAATATCTACAAAAAAAATCCCCTGATCTAATTTGAATTAACAGAGAAGCTGGCTCATACAATGCAAGAGAGTTGTTCAGTTGTTCATGTTATAGATCAAAAGGCACAAAATCATCACTACTGACCAATCAGATCTCTGGAAAATAGCATCACCATTGCTGGAAGAGCTCAGACTTCTGTGCATAGATAGTGGGAGGATTTAGTTTTTCAGTAGGCATAATAGTCTTTGTCTTTCTCTGATGACCAATACCAATAAATATAGATTCTTAGATGCAGCTTTGCTCCTTGATCATTATCTGCAAACAATTTTACAACAATTTTAGTCTTTTATAAGTCTGAATATAGGGCACCTATTGGAACTTGTGGACTGTATATCAAATTTGCACTAAGCCTACATTTTTCTTACATACATTTAAACTTTAATTTAATGGTAGAAATATAATCCATCAGCTCCTCCAGTGTGTTAATGATAGTTATGACATCAATAACTGTGTTAAGCTTTCCTGTCGGTTAGGATGTCAGCTTTCCTTCCTGACTTCAAATGGGCTAAACTTTATCAATAGCTTTTTTCCAGTTTTACTGACCAAAACATTTAAAGTGGATACACATGACATGAATACAGTGCTTTTCCTTTCACATTCACTCACACAGCTGTTTCTTCCCAGTCTCTGTGTTGCCTTTAGACCAGGGGTGTCAAACTTAAATGAGCTGTGGGCCACTGCTGGCACTGTCATCTCATTGGAGGGCCACTTTAGTGTTCAAGTAGTACAAAAACAAACAAACAAACAAAAACAAACAAGAAAACACCCACAAATATTTCTGTTTTTTTTTTGGTTTTTTTTGGGGGGGGGGGTTGTTTTTTTTTTTTTTTTTTTCAAAATTTTTATAA
>VVHJ01061323.1:0-13593 GCA_015107715.1 Tylochromis polylepis | reverse complement strand
CCTATATCGGCTTCCCTTCATTGGCTTGCTGTTAAATCCAGAATTGACTTCAAAATCCTGCTCCTCACATACAAGGTCTTAAATAATCAGGCCCCATCTTATCTTAATGACCTTGTAGTACCATATCACCCCATTAGAGCACTTTGCTCTCGCACTGCAGGCTTACTTGCTGTTCCTAGAGTATTTAAAAGTAGAATGGGAGGGAGAGCCTTCAGTTTTCAGGCCCCTCTTCTATGGAACCAGCTTCCAGTTTGGATTTGTGAGACAGACACTATCTCTACTTTTAAGATTAGGCTTAAAACTTTCCTTTTTGCTAAAACATATAGTTAGGGCTGGATCAGGTGACCCTGAATCCTCCCTTAGTTATATTGCAATAGTTGTAGGCTGCTGGGGGATTCCCGTGGTGCATTGAGTATTTCTTCTTCTGTCACCTTGATGTGTTAACAGACCTCTCTGCACTGAATCATACTTGTTATTAATCTCTGGTTCTCTTCCACAGCATGTCTTTATCCTGTCTTCCTTCTCTCACCCCAACTGGTCGCAGCAGATGGCCGCCCCTCTCTGAGCCTGGTTCTGCTGGAGGTTTCTTCCTGTTAAAATTGAGTTTTTCCTTTCCACTGTCGCCAAAGTGCTTGCTCATAAGGGTCATATGATTGTTGGGTTTTTCTCTGTATCTATTATTGTAGGGTCTACCTTACAATATAAAGCCCCTTGAGGCAACTGTTGTTGTGATTTGGCGCTATATAAATAAAACTGAATTGAATTGAATTGGAAGTCCCAAGGTCAAAATGCGAGATGCCCCCTAGGGTGATTGAGAATGACTGAGCTAAAATCTTGTGGGAGTTCCAGATACAGACGGACAAAATGGTGATAGCTGACCAACCAGACATAGTAGTGGTGGACAAACGGAGGAAGACGGCTGTAGTGATAGATGTAGCGATACCGAATGACAGCAACATGAGGAAGAAGGAACACAAGATGCTGGAGAAGTACCAAGGGCTCAGAGAAGAGCTCGAGAACATGTGGAGGGTGAAGATAACAGTGGTCCCAGTGGTAATCAGATCACTAGGTGCAGTGACCCCCAAGCTAGACAAGTGGCTCTAGCAGATCCCAGGAACAACATCTGAGATCTCTGTTGTTGATGTTGGTGTTGAAGGCATTCCAGGATCCATGTGTAAGCCACTGAGTCAAACGTTTTTGGGTGGTGCACTGGTTGGTCACCCTGGTCTTACAGTCTTGAGTGACAACTCTATCTACCTGATGTTTCTGCCAATTCCTTTCTGAGCCCCGCTTTTTCTAAGTTAGTATACCTAATAATGAATGCAACCTGTAAGTTCCTACAGTGGACAATGAAACAGACAGTAACAACAATCCCCCTGCAATTTCTCCAGAAACTGCACAGTCATTTTGATTTGAATGTGTTTCTGTTTTAACCATCTGTTCCCCAGATGGTTAAAGCCTGCTTCCAGGTTGTTAATTCGAAGGTCTAACCCAGATGGATTTAATGTGTTTGTGAATGGTAGCAATATCTTGATGAAACGCCTGTAGTTATGTAAAGTACATGCTAATTTCTCAAAGGTGAGCCTTTCTTGCTATGTTCAGTAGAGCCATATTCAGCTTTGCACTGTCAGTAGTTTATACACTTGCTGCAGCTGTTGCTAAAATATAGTGAAAGAGTGATGAGCTCCAAATCATATCCAAACTGATAATTTTCACCTTTCACTTGACTTAAAAATATCGCATATCCTTTTGGGGATATGAATATGTAATAATTTCAACAAAAAGGGAAAATGTACAGCTATAATTAAATTAAAGTTTTATTTATACAATGTCAGTTCATAGCAACAGGTTCTTCAATGGGTTTAGACTGTTAAATAAAGACCTTAAAATATGAATCCAAGATGATCCCCATTAACAAGAATTTGGTGACAGTGGTGCATCCATTTAACAAGAAGAGACTTCTGGAAGATGCTAAGGGAATGGCAGCCAAAATTCTCTGCTGAGACAAGGGCAATTAAAATGTCAGTTGCTCTCCTAGCATCTCTGTTTCTGTGTCACTTAAACAACTTTATATTTCTCTCAATCCCTTATTTCTTTTCTCAGGGTCTTTTTAGAAGAAAGGTCTCTATTGCCAACATGTTGGCCTGGAGCAGTGAGCCCATCAAGAAGCCCATGATTGTGACTTCAGACCGCACTGTGAAAAAGGAGGCAGTCGAGATCTTTAAACTCATTCAGACCTACATGGGAGACCGTCGCTCCAAGGCTGACCCCCTTTCTGTGGCTCTGGAGGTGAGTTAATAGCCTGAATCATTGCTCTGTCCTCAGAAACCATTAGTCTCCAGATTGTAACCCCTATGTAGAGATTTTACTTTCTCATGATGTCCTTACAAATAATTTTATTTCAACACCTTCACTAGAAAACTGACACTGAGTCCAGAAGTTTGGTGCAGTGTATGCACAGCCACTGATTACATTTTACCAGTATTTAGAAGTCAACACAGTGTATTTCCATGTGTACATTTGAGGAAAAAAGATAAAACACCATTTGATTCACAGAGTCATGCCAGTTCTTATGTAGCCCTAATAGAGCTCTGGAAAACCTAAAATAGGAGAGAGAGCATGCGTCGTGTCAGACAGTGATGAGATGGATGGATGACTGCTAAATCCAATTTAAATACCTCTAGTGTGCAAAACTTTGCCATTTATACTGTTTCTAGAATTTATTATAACCTATATATACCTTAAAAAGTTGGGCCACTGTGTAAAATTTCTAACACAAATGCAAGGATTTGTAAATCAAAGATAACCAAATTTTATTCACAGAGCTATTTAATTCAAAGTGATATTAGCCAGAAGTTTTTAATCTCGTTTCATGGTGTAGAATGGTGTGTAGTGTGCCGTTTAAATAATGAATAAACTGGCCAAATGTAGGCCAGAAGAAGAACTGGAAGGCAACAACCCTATCTACACCAAATAATCAGTATCTGAAAGTCATGTCCTTAAGAAATATGAAAAAAAAATATCCAGTGACCTGACACAGGTTGATTCACACCGTTTTAGTGAAACATCAATAAACATTGTCTCAGTCAAAGGATGTCTGTTAACTGATTCTTAAGTAAAAGAAATGGGGAGAAAAGCCTAAGATGCATCAAATTACACAACTGGACTGAAAGGCAGTGGTAATGGACTAAAGGATCATAAATTGAAATTTTAGTTTTAATCATCATCAGAATCACAGAATAGAAAAAGTCAGCCAAAGAAAGAATACCTTTGGGAAGTCTTACAAGAAAACTGCAGAACTTGTCTTGAAGACTGCTTAAAGAAATGACAAGAAAGCTTGCTCAAGACAGTTCAGGCTGTGTTGAACAATAAAGGCAGTCATACCAAATATTGACTTTCAAGCTCATTACAAGTTTGCAAACTCTGTTTGTACCCTTTACCTTATACTGTATTTCCATGTTTTGTAGAGTTCAATAGATCACTGTACCATTTCCCATTTTCCTACCAATATAAAAAGAAATGAGGGGTGGATCGTGACTTTTGCGCAGTATTTTAGCAAATGTTTAAAGTGAGACATTTTACCATTTCATTAAAATATTAGCTAATTTTGAATTTGATTGCCGCAACACAGCTCAAGGAAGTTGGGATAAGGGCTGGGGGAACATATTGCAGCTAATTTGGCTAATTGTCAACAGGTAAGTAACACAACTTGGTTTAAAAAGACTATAAAAAGAAAGGCAGAATAATGTTCCTCAATGTTAAATTGAGTTAAAAAACAACTTTGAATATTTCATTATCTACAGAACATAATATCATGAAAAGATTCAGAAAATATGAAGTCAAAAAAACAGTATTAGATCCCTGTGTTATTTAGGCCCTCTGGTTGCACTATATTGAAAACAGTAGTTATTCTGTCATGGAAATGACTGCACAGGCTCAGAAACACTTCAACAAATCATTGTCTGTGAACATTCCTGGGCTATTCACAAATGCAGGTTAAAGCTTTATCATGCAAAGAAGATGTGATACGATCTTCTCTGGGCTAAGGGTCCTTTTAAAATGGATTGGGCTAAGTAGAAGACTGTTCAGTGGTCAATGAATCAACGTTTGAAATTCTTGAAAACAAAGAAACTGCATCCTCTGCATTAAAGAGGAGAGGGACCATCTGGCTTGTTATTAACATTCAGTTCAAAATCCTGCATCTCTTATGGTATGATGTCCACTATGGAACACTCACATCCAGACCACATCTTTGCCAGGAAAAGCCTTGCATATTTCAGCAAGCCAATGATAAACTGCATACTGCATTTGTTTCACCAACTGAAAACATCTGGTGCAACATGGTGGTAAACATGGCCCTGTACCAACTTTTTTGAGACATGATGTTGCCATCAAATTCAAAATGACCTTATTTTTCCTTAAAATGGTACATCTTCTGATTTTCAATATTTTATGTCTTTGTTCTGTTGTGAATAAAATATAGGTTTATGACAGCTGCAAATCATTGCATTGTGTTTTCATATACATTTTATGCAGCATTCCAACTTTTGTAGAACTGAGGTAAATCGGTTGGACAGAAAATTTAAAATGGCCTCAAACTTTTAAAGTTACATGGTTCTCTGCCTGTCTATCAGATTGTGGTGCGTGGGTGGAGTAATCAGGGTTTGCGTGATGAGCTCTACATCCAGCTGTGCCGTCAAACTACAGAGAACTTCCGCTACGACAGCCTAGAGCGAGGCTGGGAATTGATGGCCATCTGTCTAGCCTTCTTCCCCCCAACACCCCGTTTCCACACTTACCTGGAGGGCTATATTTATCGACACATGGACCCTCTGAATGACACCAAAGGTGAGGGTGCTACACACATCTCTGCTATTCAGTACCAGTGACACATGATCTGACTGGAACCAAGTCACTTTGATTGTATTTTATTGATGTGACTGTTGACAGAAAGGCTTGGATAAATACAGGGCTACACTCTCTACTCTGATTTAGCCAAATGCTTAAAAACTGACAGGACAGCATTTCATGGTGCAAATGGATATTGACAAAGCATTTTGCAAAAGTAACACGAGAATTTCTCAGTGAAAAGAAATTGAAACAGCATTCATCTTTCCTTGTCTTTTTGATGTTTATGAACTTCTTTTATTCCGTACATTTTTAATTTATATCCCCTCATCATACACACACATTCACAAATACACAAACACATATATTCACACATACACAAATATTATTTTTCTAAACTATTTCATAAATAAGATAATTTGCAATCTCTCATAATGACATTGCTAAGTTTTGTAACTTGGAATATCCGTGGGATTGGAATACAGGCAGACTCAAAGCGTTCTGCCACATAAATAAACTTAAAGCTTACATTGTTTACATTTATTGTAAACTGACTCTCAGATATTAAGAAATAAAACTTTTACCAGATCTTCTCTGCTGATTTTAATTCTAGACAACAAAGGGTAGCTATTTTACTACACAAATCAATTGCTTTTACTCATACTCTTTTATGCCTTTTCATTGCATCCTCCTGCAAAGCACTGATCACTTTCACTTGTTAGGAACTGGCAGACATTGTCCTCAACCTCAGTCCGGACTTTACTTTAGATTGGAACGATAGTATCCCACCCAAGATTACAAGACCATCAGGTGTTTCGTGGGTTGTTGTCAGGAACAGCAAGTGAGAAGATGGAAAAAAAGCAGGGATGCAGACCTGGCTATTGCTTCCAGCTGCGAAAACAACAACACAAACCCCCACTTCCATAATCTTCCTCACCAACGTATCCCTCGCAAACACAACGGAGGAGCTACAATCGGAGATTTACTACAACCACTTTGTCCAGGAGTGTTATCTACTGATTGTAACTGAATCCAGTGCCTCAGTGGAGTTACCGGCCTGGACTCTACACCGCCAGGACTGCAGTGAATCTGGTAAGGGAAGGGGCAGAGGGTTCTGTGCTTATGTGCTTCAGAACTGGTGCCAACAGCAGAATTATAGACAGCCACTGCTCACTGGACTTAGAGGCCATGTCCAGTCAGTGCAGACCCTTCTATCTACTTCGCGAGCTAATGGTGTCATGATCGCTGGCGGCAGATCGTGTGTTTTAAGGGAGGACCCAAATGCAGACAACACAGACGGAACTGAATTTAACAAAAGAGAGCCGGTTTATGGGGCTGATGGAAAAACATACAAAGCAAAGGGCAATATTGTTGCTGGGGATGTTAATAAGACATGTTTAAAATCTGTACTCCCCAAATTCCACCAACATGTCAAGTGTACATGAGCAGAGGGGACAGGACACTGGACCACCTGTCTTCCCTGTCTCCACCTCCCTTAGGAAACAAACCTTTCCAAGCACCCAGGTCATTGAACCAACTAGGTTTTTCCTAACTGAAAACCTTGGATGACGAGTGAAGTCCAGGCTCTGATCAGAACTTGTAACTCAGCCTTCATGCTGAGGGACAGTTCTGTGTACAGCACTGCCAGAGCCAACCTGAGGAGGAGCATCAAACAGGCCAAAGAAGGCCTGCAGGAGGAGGATAGAGGGCTTCCTCGCCGACAAAAACTCCCACCAGGTGTGGAGAGGCATTCAAGCCCTCACCAGTGTTTTAAGCGGATAGTCACTTGGTACATCAGGGGCTGCCTACTGCCCTATCTTGAACTCTACCAGTTTGCTTACAGACCAAATCGGTCCACGGAGGATGACAGGAAGTGCTATGTGAGGATGCTCTTTGTGGACTACAGCTCAGCGTTCAACACCATAATCCCAGACATCCTTACCACCAAACTGGACCACCTCAACATCTCCCCCCTGCCACCTGCCCCTGGATCAAGGATTTCCTAACCAACTGGAGATGAGACAGTGTAGAGGGCGGAGGTAGAGAACTTGTCCCACTGGTGCTCAGAAAACAACCTGAAGCTGAATGTCCTTAAAACAAAAGAACTCATAATGGACCTCAGGAGGCACAGACAGGTCCACGCCCCTGTCATTATAAATGGAGAACAGGTGGAATCTGTCTCCACCTTCAGGTGTTATTTATTCCTGCTGTCTACTCTTATATTTTATTCTAGCACACTTGATGTGGAGCACCCACAATTTCATTGTACATGTACAATGACAATAAAGGCCTATTCTATTCTATTCTATTCTATCCTAGCACTGTCACTAATCTAGAAGGAAGATTTGTCGTAATAAACAACAAACCCCGCTATTGCATTTGTTTAAGCCCAAATAATGATGCCACATTCTGTTTTTGTTATTTCAGTGATTTACTTTCTACTTTTTGTGATTCTCCAATTGTTATTGGAGGAGATTTTAATAAAGTTATTAACCCATCACCAGATAGTTCCAACAGCCACCTACATAACTCACAATCCACAGAAATAATTAAATACAATATGAATGGTTTTAGTTTTGGTGAAGATGTGTGACTAAAACAAGTACCAGGTGGTGATTTAATACCTCTCTGCTGACTTTGACATATACATAAAAAAGGAGTCATTTTTTTCGTCAACTTAACAATTCACCAGAAACAACATGTTCACTTCTGTGGAAAACAACAAAATGGATACTGAGGGGAAAAATAATATCTTAGACTCTGATCTGATGAATAACATTTTAGATTTGTTGGACTCTTTTCTTTCTATTTCAGTCTGTAAATGGTCCCACTCAGAAACGAGGGCACACTTTGAATCTCGTTTTATCTTTTGGTTTATCTGTTCTTATTTTGGAAATTGGTGATGCAGTGTTTTCAGACCACATGCCTATTGTAATTGATTTTGTTCCTCTATCAACCTGCTAAACTGTGCACTCCTGCACAGCATTGGTCTTAAACCTTCCACTGTTGTTCAGTTCTGTGCTGCTTTTACTATGAAATGACTTCACAGCTCTCTTTGTCCTCCAATACTGAGGAACTAACACTTCAATTTAATTCTACTTGGCAAACTGTTCTGGAATCTGTAGCTCCATTAAAAATTAGGCAAACAAACCCAGATCCGAGCCATTGTTAAGTCACAATACCAGGGACATTAGACAGGAAGGCAGGAGAGCTGAACAGAGCTGCAAAAAATGACAGATTGCAGGTTTCATTTGATATGTTGAGTGAAAATTAGTCCTGGTATCAGAAAATGGGGAAACATGGTCAAATTCTTTTCTGATATTATTGTTTCTAACTCACACAGTGAGCTCTGTTCTTATTGTTCATAAACCTGCTCATCTGGAAGCTTCCAGTGAGGTTTGTTATGACTTTTATCAATTTACCACCCTCTTATGATCCATACATTTCAATACCCTGTTTAGCTTTCTTTGACCACTTTGACCCTGTCGTCTTCTCCTTTTTGGACTTAACAGCTGTCTTGGACATTATGGACCATGAGATTCTCACCTCCAGTCTGGAGCAGTAGATGGGCATCACTGGCTCAACTCTCCAGTGGTTTAGGTCCTACCTTTCTGATAGACGTTTCTGTGTGATGGTTTTACCTCCACCTCTGTTGCCCTCCCCTGGGGGGGTACCACAACATTCAAATCTTGGACCTTTCCTTTTCTCTTTCTACCTGCTGCCACTTGGAACTAATTTCCAGAAACATAATATTCCCTTTCATTGTTATGTGGACGATTGTTTATTTTCCTCTGAAGCATACTGGTGCTTACTCTGTCCAGCCTCTCCTTAACTGCCTTATTGACATCAGGGGATGGATGGCACTAAATTTTCTGAATTTTAATGAGAACAAGAAGACAGCAGTTATGTTGTTTAGACCCAGTGACACCAACAGTACCCCCCGCATGGACCTTTGCTCTCTGGCCGCGTATGAGAAAGCCATTATCATTAATTTAGGTGTGAAAATGGATCCTTCGCTAAAACTTGATTATCATGTGAAAAATCCTGCTTTTTCCAGTTGAGGTTGCTGTCAAAAATCAAACCTCTTCTGTTCAAACACAACCTTGAAACAATAATACATGCTTTAATCTCCATTACTGCAATGCCCTTTTTATCAGAGTCAGCCAGGCCTCCATTGCTCATGTACAGCTGGTGCAAAACACTGGCACTCATTTTTTTTTTTTTAACCTGTCCAGTTGTAGCAAGCAGAATTATGGTCTGAATGCTTTGTTTTGCCAAACAACAAAAGGAGCACCGTGGACTCTATGTAGGCTCCTCTTGTCAATGTTTTTGTTTTATTTACTTTATTTTATTATTCATATTATTGTGTTGTGAATGTTATGTTGTAGCAGACAGGGGGTAAAGGCCAGATAGGCAAAAGATAAGGGAAGAAAGCAGAGCAATAGAAAAAGAAAAGGGGGAGAAAAAAAACTAATCGGGGTGGGGGGAGAAAGGTGATGATGAAATAAACAGTCATGCTGGGTCTCCAACTGCTGCTTCTTTAAAAAGCACACTCAAATCATACACAGCACCAAAAAGACAAAGCAGACGGCGGTACACAAACAAATATACAATTTTGCTGTGTGTGTGAGAGAGAGAGAGGATGTGAGTTTTTGTCATAGAACATACTTGAAAAAAAGAGGGTGAGAGACTGCAGTAATACCACCCCCAGAGAGCCAGAGGTGGACAGGGAAAGACCCAGGAAACCCCAGCTGTCCACGTCACCCAAGAGAGTTGAAGATCCGAGGCCACACATCCTGATGACAACCAAGCGTCCACACCAGCTGAGGGAAGAGGGAGGCCCCGGATGGAGCGCCAACAGCCAAGGGTGGGGGTTGTCAGGGGACAGAGGTAGTGCCGGAGGCTGGCCACCCCAGCGCAAGCCAAAGACAGGGCTAGTTGCAATCCGTGGGGAGGGGCAGGGAGGGGAATCTCCCATCCTTAATAACAATGTCCTATATTGGCTTCTCTTCATTGGCTCCCTGTTAAATCCAGAATTGAATTCAAAATCCTGCTCCTCACATACAAGGTCTTGAATAATCAGGCCCCATCTTATCTTAATGACCTTATAGTACTATATCACCCCATTAGAGCACTTCACTCTCACACTTGCACTCTCTCACTACCCTAATGCTGGGCTGAAAGGTGAGCTGGAGTGGGTCTAGCAATGAGCTCACCTGGAGCTGAAGAACAAGCCTTTCCGGGGTCTTCATTAGACGTGATGTCAGAGCCACCAGCCTGTAGCTGCTGAAGTCCTTGGGCTATAGACATTTAAGACACTATATATAAAATGGCATTAATATAATTCTGGTATTAATAATAATTAATATTCTGTAAGTTTATGAAATGGTTTTGTTCACTTAAAGGTAAAAGTTTATATTTCAGTTGTGTTGTTTGATTTAAATTCCACTTTGATTTTGGACAGAAAAACAATGAACAATGAACAGTAAGAAGAATATAGAAAGCATGACCTCTTTAAGTTCCAAAGAGATATGAGGGGTACTTCCCAAAGTCTGACTTGCGCAGGCCTATCAGCTCAAACACGATCAAGGCCAGTTTCCATCAGCCACTTGATATCTCCATTACTGCAAATGCACTAAACTACAATAACACAAATGATTAGGCTGAGCTTGGTTGTTACTTCATTGATTTCTTCCTGAGGGTGTTTAACCTTTTCATTACCAAACTGAACTAATGATTTTTTCCTTACTGTTATGTCCAGTGTTCAGTTTCCTTTGGTCTTTTGATTCTGACTTCTTTTTTGGACAGACATTCAGTGAATGAATGGTAAACATAACAATATGTTATGTAGCCCTTGGAAAGCTCCCTTTTGAGAGCTGGATTAACAAGAAATCGGGATAGTTTTTTGTCTGTTTTTTTAACTGAAACTAATCCCCGGGGTCTTGCAAGCGTTCTGTCCCCTCCCACTACCAGCTGCATAACTGGAGGCCCATGTCACTCATATTCACTATCTGAAAATTCACCATGGGACCTGTTCTTCACAATCACCTGGACTAATCACTCTCTCCTGCTTCCCAAAGAAAACTCTTCTGTGATCAGACCTTTGTCAATGACAAAGCAACCAAATGATCCTATCTGGTGGGACTATTGAATGGTGAAGCCCTGTCATGGGCAGAAACTCCTTTGTATTATTACTGGTCAACGATGTCCTCAGGGACTTACTGAACATTTTTGTTTTTTTCTCTCTTGATGACATTTTGATTTTTTCCAAGACCATAAAGGAACACCGAGTTCATGTTCATCAAGTGTTGTCAAGGCTTCTTGAGAACTGCAAGTATGTTAAAGCTGAAAAGTATGAGTTCCATATTCCATCATTAACCTTTTTGGTGTTTGAGGGTAGACAGGTGAAAATGGACCTGGAAAAGATTGAAACAGAATGGCTCAGAAATAACTCCAACACTGTCTTGGTTTCTTTGCTAAACTACGGGCAGATAGCATCACTGTTCACTGCTAGTGGTGAAGCTAGTACTGGATGAAGCTGAATATCCCCGTCTCCAAACGGTCATAATCCAGTGGACTCACGCCACAAGATTCATCTGCCACCTCAGGGTGTGTAGAACAATAACCTTCCTAAGGAGTTATTTTGGGTGGTTGTCCTTAGAAAAAGATGTAAGAGAGTACATAACTTGTGTGCATGCAATAAAGTTTGTTCTCAGCCTCTTTCTTGTCTGCTACAATCATTCTCAGTTCCCCATAGACCATGGTCTATGGTCCCATATTGCCCTCACTGGTTTACTACCCTCAAATGATGATTCTCCTAATAACCCTTTTCCTGGAGTTCACAACTCCTGTGGATTAAGTATGGACATAATGCTTTAACTTCTTCTGCAACATGACTCTCCCCTTTTAAAGCATCACTTGAGTCTCAGCCACCAATGTTCTTGGCAATAGAAAAGGATATGGCTGTACCCTCCATCCAACATCACCTCCAAAGGAGCCGTCAGGTATGGGTGCAAACCTGGGGTCCTCTGCAGTGCACCGTTTAACAAAACCATCAAGAAATTAGCCCACCGTATGTTGGACAGTATGAAATTGAGTCGTTTATCTAGTTAAAACTTCCAGCCTGTTTTAGAATTCATCCTACCTTACATGTGTCAGAGAGTAAACACTTTTTTTTGTAGTCCATTGTGCTCTCCTGTTGGTCCCCCAACTCCAGCCTGGATTGTAGTCATCATCTAGTCATTGAATTTTGGATGTATGTCAAGACCCGAGCCTCCAATACTCTGGTCGGGGTGCTGTTCTAAGGAAAGATCTTGGTTCCCCGCTCCTTCATCTCGGCTCCTTCAGAGACCTCCACATGACACTTCTGGCTGAGTCCAGTGGACAACTTGGCGGCAGCCATTGAGGGGGCATACTGTCATGGGCCCACACTGGTTTTGTTTTTATTCTGGAACAGTTCATTTTCTCTGTGATTTGATGGGACTCAGGGAGTGTATTTAGTTACACTTGTAGTCTGCAGGGCCTATTTGGAAAATCCTTTGTCCTGTATAGTATGTTCTATGTTCTTTGGATAGTTTTGCATTGTATGAGTTGTAAGTTGGGGTACTTAAGCATATCTGTGTCCAGAAGTTTTTATCTGAATTGATGGAAAGATGTCGCTCCCACTTTGGGAGGGAGACTGAATCATCAATTTTTTAATAATAACTTTTGATAGCAATTTGGAGGGATAGAAATGTAAAAATTATTTTGCCCTATTAGGTATTTCTAAGTTCAATTGACTGGCATTAAATTTTTCCTTTGTGTGTGTGTGTGTTTGTGCGGGTGTGCCTGTCTGTCTTATATGGCTATGTATGTACCTGTGTTGTATAATGCTGTGCGTTATTGAGATCAAGAACAGATCACGAACAGGACCTTGCATTGCTCCAGGATCTTTTTGGGAAACTGGTCATTGACACTGAAGTCAGTTCCTCTCAGCTCCCGGCCACAGCTCTTCACCAGCTCTTTCTGTTTAAAATGTTCAAATTTGGCCCAGATTGGTCTGGGTCTTCGTCTGTTGGCTTGTTTACCTCCCAAATGATGTGCATGATGAAAGCTGATGGTTTTAATCATGTCTTTCAGGAGTTTCAGGTTGCTCTGGATCATACCACTCAAACTCATCTTGGTGTCAAACAGCTCAAACTATCATTAAGTGAGAGGCCAATCACCCTTTGGAGTAAACTGTTACGACCCGGCCTAGGGGCTGACCGGGACCCAACATGATGATGTGACTGTCCCCACTCCAACCACTCCCAAGAAAGGCCAGTTAACAACTGAATTTAGCCAGCAGCAATTTATTTGCCTCAGACGTGAGCTGGGCCCAAAATAACAAACAAAAGATCGCTAATTTCCCTAAGTTTACCTATCCAAACAAAAACAAACAAAAGACATGATCCTAACCTAACTCCTACAACAAAACGATTCAAAATAAAAAGGGCGGCTCACTCCTACCTGCTGCGGTGCTCAGTATTTACAGTGTTTATAGATTACAAGAAATATTTACAACAACTATTTAACTATTTACAAAAATTACAAAGCTCCTCTAACTCACCCAACATAACTCAAGACTCTGTCTCTCACAAATTACCGAAAGAAGGCAACTCAAGGTTGTCACACGAAATTCAAAACAGTAACAATCAGCTGGCATTTGGTTGGAGGTAGCGGACGCAGGGAGAGCCCGCTGCGGTGGCCGTCAGCTGGTATTTGTAA
>VVHJ01061318.1:0-13657 GCA_015107715.1 Tylochromis polylepis | reverse complement strand
GAGACAAGAGCCTTTAGTGCTTTGAATTGTCTAACATGTTCTACCCCAGATACCTCCTCCCTCAAAGCTGGGACCCCTGCAGTGGGCCCAGGAAATTGTCTCCCCGTGAACAACTCATAAGGAGTGAACCCGGTAGACTGATTTACAGAGCATCTAATGTTCATCAGGGCTATTGGCAGCGCATCAACCCAATCCATTTTTGTCTGTGCACAGGTTTTTGCCAATTTGTTCTTCAAATTTTGATTCATTCTTTCCACTTTGCCCTGAAATTGTGGATGGTAAACGGTCCCAAATCTATGTTGGAGCCCCAACATACGTTCCACCTCCTGTAAATGTCTCTTTTTTTTAAAATGAGTCCTATTATCAGATCTAATTCTTTCAGGGAAACCATGCCAAGGAATGTAATGGTTCACCAAACACTTAATCACCGTCTTACCATCTTCTCTTTGGAGCAGGGGAAACTTACCCATCTCAGGCTTCACTGTTAGTTTGGAGTTGTATTGTCCACAGATCATATCCTAGCAGCACCTTTAAACATGAATACTTTGTAGTATATATAATAATATAACTTTGTTGTATTTATAATGACTAATCGATCCCCTGACCAATCCTTTATATGGTGCCATGTTGTATAGTGAGTAATCCAGTCACACGTTGCTCCCCACTGAGACGCTGTGATTCACAGGGTGTCATCGTCTAATGATTAAAGCCATCCTAATATTTGTGTCCACACCAGCTGACATTTGGTTCCTCTAGTTTGGTTTATTTTAGGAGTTCTTTCTGTCTCGCTCGTCTCCAGCTCAATCAATTTCAACAGTACATTTGCTCTTCTGTGGTAATGAAATGATTTAATGTTGTTAAATGTAGCTTACAGTTGGGAAAATAAGTTGAAAATGAACTAATTAAAAAAAAAAGACTTCTTTGCGATTACGGGTGTTGTTGCTGGACAGGGTCAAAATTTCCCCTGTGCTATCAAAAATGGGATCAAGTCCAGTTTGAAATGATATTATCATAACAGCCCTACTGCCTGCATACTCTTGCCACATGAGGCCGGGATTGTCGTGCACCAGGAGGAACCCAGGACCCACTGCACCTGGTGGTGTCGGATGGACCGAAACATAACGCCCCCGAGGTGTTCTATTGGATTTAGGCCAAGCGGGCGTCAGGCCCAGCTGGTATCAATCCCTTCATCTTGTGAAGGGATAAGTGTCTGCATACTCTTTACAAACGAGGCTGGGCATTGTCGTGCAACAGGAAAAATCCAGGAACAAATGCACCAGCGTAGGATCTGAGAGTGGATCCATGGATTTCATTCTAATATCAGGGTGCTGTTATCTAGCCTGTAGAGGTCTCTGCGTCCCTCCATGGGTACGCCTCCGCAGACCATCACTGACCCACCAACAAAAACTGGTCATGTTGAGAAAGGGTACAGGCAGGCTTCTTCAGACCCTTTCACGTTTGTCACATGTGCTCAGGATGAACCTGCTCTTATCTGTGAAAAGCACAGGGTGCTAAGGCTGGACCTGCCAGTTCTGGTATTCTATGGAAATGCTAGTCGGCTCCATGGTGCCGTTCGGTGAGCACAGGCCCACTTGAGGATGCCGGGCCTTCAGGCCACCCCATGAAGTCTGTTTCTGATTGTTTGGACGTTCACACCAGTGGCTGGCAGGAGGTCAGCTTTGTAGGGCAGTGCTCATCCTGTTTCTCCTTGCAAAGGGAGCAGATGCCAGTCCTGCTGATGGGTCGAGGACCTTCTACGGCCCTATAACTGCCTGTCTGCTGGAATCTCCTCCATGCTCTTCAGACTTTGCTGGGAGATGCAACAAAACCTCTTGCGTGACGTGCACTGATGTGCCCTTCTGGAAGAGTTGGACTAACTGTGCAGCGTTGAGATATTGCCCCATGCTATCAGTAGTGCCACTGACCCTTGCCAAATGCAAAACAAGTGAAAAAAAACAGACAAAAAAGATGAGGAGGGAAAAACGTGTCATCCACCTGTAAAACCATTTATAACCATCATAAATATATTCAGTGCCCTCCTGCTGTCTTGGACCAGAAGTCTTTCATCAGTCCAGATTAATGACAAGCAAACGGACGATATCACAAAATGCAATTTATACAAAATGTATAGCTTTACATGGACTCAAAGACCAAATGTATTGATCCTGTCCTGTCCTAGAGGCCAGGGTACAAGGTGGAGGGATTAGTGGAATGACAATCATCTGTTTCTGTTCTTTTTCTCTTCTTTGTCTTGGTCTGTCTTTATCCAAGTGAGTGACCTTATCAGCTCCTCTATTTGACAGAATTTTGTAACCGGCCGTGCAGTATCGCACAGTGTTTGCAAAGCAGTGCACACATTCACAGGAGCTGAGGATATTTTGTTCACAAAGACCTGCACGGTGAACGATCACACTCTGATTGTTGGCTCTTTGAAGTTACATTGACAGCGAGTCAGAGATGCAGATGTAGCAGTCCAACGCTGACCATCACACGTGCAATAGAGACTTCACTGACCAGATGACTGTTAAATGATGGGAAAAGGCATACACACTAAAATGGTCCACGTGTCCCTATAGAAATATTTCTCACCTCATCTTACTCTGTGTGGGTACTGGAAGGAGTTTCAGAGGTTACAGTCACCTGGCCCGTAAGTCATAAGGGTCAACTTGACTGTGCCTGTACAGTCCTCATCAACACAAGAATGGATTTGAACATTTTAAATGCAGTTGCTTGACAAACATACCTAAGCACGCTTGATAGAATCAACAGTCTCATCCAGATATGGTCCTCTGTGACTAACAAAAGGCTACCAAATACCAAAAAGCTCAAATTACACTAAAATAAATCAAATAAAGTGGGTGATTTTTCACTCTGGCTACAGCCACATTTTATATACAGTGACAGTGGCAGTACAATAAACAGATTTCTAAAGGATTAAAGCTTGATAAAGGAGCTTACATGATAAGCAGGACACACCTGCAGAGGAAGCAGTGCCCTTAGACATGCCTAGGAACACGCAACGAGGGATTTATTCTTGTTGAATGAGATTTCAGTGCAAATTAATTTAGTTTTATTTACGTGGTGCCAATTCACAACAGTAATCAGATCAACTGTTCAGTGCAGGCAGGGGTTTTATCGTCATCTGTTTTGTACACGAGTGGCCCTTGGAGACGTTGGACTGTGACGCTGGCTTCAGCTGCGAGCTGTGATCAATATTCACCCCTATGATTTTCTGCATTAGGAACTGGCTTAATGGTTTATCTCATTCTGTGTGTTGTCTGTCGTCCCGGTGTTGCTGACAGGTTAAAACCTTGATGCTGTGAGCGCCCCAAATAAAGGTACCACGAAAGGTGAAAGAAAATCAGCATTGAACTGACCTTGAAGAGAACATCATGGCGTTCCCTTCCTGTAGCTCACATCTCCGTGTTTTTGAGCCGAACGTGGCGCCTAGGTTGCTGTAGTTGCTAGGTTCCACAAAAGAACATATGAAATGGTGCAAGAGTAAAGCAGGGTGTTGCTAAAAAACATTACTTGTCAAATGAAAAGTATAGCCTTTTACTGAGACACAGACGTGGCATAATGGTAATAATGATAATAATCATTATGACTTGAGCTGAGACACGGAGAGAAAAGAGCCGAATAAGGCCAAAATGGGATCGGGAGATTACGGTAGTCTGACAGCGGTGGCTGTTTGTGTGTTTGTGCACTGGTGAGAGAGGAGGAGGAGGGAGTGGTTTGGACACGCCAATTTAGTTAATTTGGTGTCTTGTCTAAAAGCAGCCACTCTGAAACACAGTGAATCACTGAGTGTGCACACTCTGCAAACCACCTGACTGGACTGTTGTTTGGTTGTTGTTGACGTGACAGCGGGTTCAGCTCGGCACTGGGACACACAGGTCTTCTATGTCCACTGCTCAATTAAAGTTTACCAGAATCGGTGACATCTGAAGTTGTTGAGATCAAAATGATCCAAATTACAGGACTGGTAGAAGTCTAAAAAAGCACATGACTCAGTGGGAGAAACGGGAATAAAAGCTTTTAGTGTGCTTTTTTTGTGTTCAGGTAAGTATAACACTGCTATCAGGATAACAAGCCAAAGAGAGATGATGTTTATTCTTTGAAAATAACATCATTTTCGTGATATTGCAGATGTGAATAATATAAGATATTCCCACTACCTCTCGTTGCTTTATTCACTCTTTGATTAAAGTTTCCACTGTCCGGGATTATTTTGCCTGTTGTCAGCACAAATCTCAGAATTTCAACGACACTCCATCACTGCAAGTCTCACTGTCTGTGCACACCGTCACAACTTTGTAACAGCGTTTTAATCACAAGGTAGTCACAGTTTTATTTTCTGTTTCTAGTCTAAATGGGACCATGATTCAAAAGAGAAACTGTTTTTTTTCCCTAATAAGATAGCATTAAGATCATAAAACTAGATAGCGAAAATTTCGGAAGAAATTTTGAGTGTGCCTATGCTACTGCCGGGTCAGTTTTGAGAAGCAATCAGGATCTACGTGGTTGGAGCAAAGAACTGCTGAGTTTTAAACAGAGAGTCATCAGTACACAGCTGTGAGGGCCAGTTACTATAGTAACTTGTGTGATTGGCAGGAGGGGGTGGGGGGAGGAACACACACTCCTCTACACTTGGGGTCAGACGCAGAGAGTGGCGAACAGGATTTAAGCTCTTAAACAAATGCTTCCCAAGAAAAATCTATAAGTCGTATCGCAAAGGTTCTGTCACCGTGAGTGGCAGGAACTTCCAGGCGACAACATATTAAATTTTCATACCTGTAGAGTTTATTATATTGACGTGGTGACACTATAAAGACACCCTCCAAATTAAAATTTGAGCTGAAATTTGGGAGCTGTTTTAAAATGGTAGTCTATGGGGACAGAAAGGGAGGAGGCTGTGCTTTGATGGCATTTGTGAGAAAACTGTAACTCTTATCTCAATGAGGGTGACACTGGATGAAAGAGGGCAACGATACCTATGTTTTGATGTATATATTATAAATGTAGGGCAAAAGGTTTGGGCGGGAAAGAAAGAGAGAGTCATTTTTTTCAAATTATTCTCCACACTCCACACTTTTTAGAGCAGGTCACATGACCATTCAGTGGCGGGAAAATTCCGTGAAAAATCTAAATTTTCAACGAACTTAAACTGCTCTTGTGAAAAAACTATAAAAGATATCAAAACATGGATTTGGTCAATAAAAGTCCAAAGTCTTGTGACCCGTATAAAGTTTAAATGATGTTTCTGTGACAAAGTATGGCCGAGCAGTAGGCCTTCAAAGTGGCCTGGGTTGGTGCCTTTTTTTCTGGCCCTTCCACATTTTTCCCCATTCAATTGAATGGGAAAGTTTTTTGGGAATTTTGCGAAAACGGTGCGATGAATCCCTACCAAAAGTCATAGCACACCATTCCCGATCGAGCCGCACGAAACGATATAACATATGTGGGGTTTGTCTCAAAGCTGCGGGGCGAGTTTCGGTCCAAAATTTTAGGCGGAAGAAATCTGACGAATAGTAGTAAGTGTGCTATTGCATAGGCACGCTTAATATTCAGGAAACTGAGTAAGCAGAAAGGTCCATTCTGTACTGGGCTACCTTTACCACAGGCCATAGGAACCATGGACATGACAACAATGACATCGCTGGCTGGTTTCCTGAAGTCCTGTTGTGAAACTGGGCTTGTCAATCACAAGTTGCATTTGTCACTTAAACTGACCAAAATTTACAAATTGGACTTCAAGTTTGACCTGAAACTAGTGACTGAGCCAATAAACTTGTCAGAAAAGTGTTTACAGAGTTAGGACTGACAGCTGTTTTCCTAACTCACTATAAGATATAGCTATTACTACTTTTTAAATAGAAGCTACATCCATCCTGTTACTGAGCTTTAAAGGCGCATATTTTTAGGCTGAAGCTGGTTCTCCGTGTTTTGTCTTAGCCAATTTTAAAGGCTGTTTATGTGTCCGTGAGTATGCTAGGGTCTGTTTGAGTCACAGTGAAGGAAGTTTCATCATCACGTGGGGAGCACAAGGCTCTGTGCAGACGTGCGCCCGTGGCGTCTGTCTGTGCGTGTCAGCGACAGAGTGTAACTGCTGCCCATCTCTACAGCACGGGCCGCTGTGACGGCTGCTTTCATACAATAAAAAATCAGCTGTGGTGGTAATGGTGAACGGTGGCTTGCTTATTTCCTTATTTAAATGAATAAGTAAGCAACTGAAGTTGCACAATACTATTGAAATGTGATCGGCAATTATAGGAGACAATGAATACATTTTGACAAAACTGGTATTCCAGTGTAACTGTGCTTTGTTATAAGTGAGTAAAATTCCTCATTTGGATGGAAAGTAGTTGAATAATAACAAACATAAGGAGTAATTTTGCATCATTCAGAAGGATGGCTGCTTAGAGACCTGTATGATACTGCTGAAGTGCTCATAGTCTTCTTTTTAAAGCTGCACTCTACACAATTAGACTCATTATTTCTGAAGGCCACTGCAGAGTTTAGAGTTACAATACAAAGTTAAAGTTTGAACCGAATGAGTTTAGTTCATATTCGAACCTAAATGTCAGACACAGGCACAGCACAAGGGTTGGAAGGTCCAAGTGTAAAACAAGAGAATAGGCTGCTGTCTTACTGCTCCCTCTGCTGGTTGGAGCACAACAGGACAGGACTTTGAACGACCTCGCACGCACACAGTCACCCACTTGTCCATTTTTATTTATTGACTTATTTCCTTAACTCTGTGCGCACAGGTTTGTGTCCTGTTTGGTAAAATCGGTGTCGTGAGATGAGTGGTCCTTACTCTTCTAACAGCTTCTCTCTTGTTGCAGTCACAGATGAAGATACTGTCAAGCGGTACTATGCCAAATTTGAGGAGAAGTTCTTCCAGATGTGTGAAAAAGAGTTGGCCAAAATCAACACCTTCTATTCTGGTAATACCTGCAGCTGGTAGCACTGGTTCAAGCACTCACCGAGACTCTGTCGGTGTGTTCTTATTATCCTGCGGCGACTTTCTGTTTCTTCTTTGTTTACCGTGTCTCGTTCTCTCCTTCCAGAAAAACTGGCAGAGGCTCAGCGGCGATTCGCCACGCTGCAGAACGAGCTGCAGTCCTCGCTGGATGCACAGAGGGAGAGCTCAGCCAGTGGGCGGGGCCTGAGGAGGAGGAAGACTGTGTTTGCCTTGTCACAGCAGGAACGCTGCAAACACAGAAACATAAAGGACCTGCAGCTGGCCTTCTCAGAGTTCTACCTCAGCCTTATACTGCTGCAGAACTATCAGGTGCACACTCGTACACCAGAGCAAAAACACACAGGAGACCTTTTCCCTAATGCAGGTTAATGTGGTAACCTGCATTAGGCAGGTGTGTATGAAGTTTGGGCAGGTACCCATTAAATGAACAGTCTCCCTGCTGCTTATTAATCCCCACTGTAACGCAGGGAAATAAGGCCCAGTTTTAAAACCATTTCCAAAAGCCATTACAAAACGCATAAGCCACTGACAGAGCTACATTTGTCAGTGCTCATGTCGGCCGAGGAGGCTGATGGAGGCCTTTTTCCATGTTTGACCAGTCATGGATACACGGGTTTTAGTATACATTTAATAAAAGAACTCAAATAATAATTGTAAATAATTTGTCACTAAAACAGAAACCATCAGCATTTTTTGTGCATACAGTTTTTATGCATGTTTTGAGCAGTGGCTAAAATGGCAGCGTGTAATGTTACAGGCAACAGCTGCAGAGCGAAAACATTTACTGTGGCATTCACTGGTTCTCACGTATAAAGATTTGTTAGTGCTTTTTCACTGACAGAGTGTCCAAAACCCACAGTCCATCGTAGTTCCTGTCCTCTGACTGTTTAAGATGATCATCAGTCTTTTGCTGCAGTCTTTCATATATTTCCGCTCTGAGCTTGATGCAAAGTTACTGTTTTTGTTGGCTCCGTCTTCTGTCTGCACCAAGGACAAAGCTGCAGTCCTGGAAGGTCAGCTGACACCAGCCCCCATCAACTGATAGCTCATTGTTTTTTCGACGTTTTTTCCAAACGTCGTCTGCTTTGTTATGGATTTCAATGTGCTCAGTGCACATATGACATTTCAGATAGCCGACTGGCTACCATTGTTGCATTTACAGTGTGTAAGCTGATGCCTTGTCCTCCTTCATATGATAATATGAGTCTAATTTAAAAATCAGACTTCATATGAAATGTTAAATTAGAAAGCACACCAGTCAAAATTCATTTATAATATTCTGAGGCTGGGCTACATCTCTGCCTATGGAACTTTATTTAATAATGTAGGTCACATATGCACCTGCTGCAGGTTTTGTGATCACAGTACTTTAAAGAGCATACTGTGATAGAAGTGGGATACTTTATTATGCTTTAAAAACATGACAGCTTTCCTGAAATCTAAGGTAAGAGTAGCAGTCACAGGGTTTGAAATGTGATGCTCGCCTTTCACACAAATACAAATGACTGCATAGACAAGCGAGTATTGACAGCAGCGGTCTGGACTTAACTAAAGTGGACTGAACAAATTTAGATCCTCCAAATAAGCACAAAGTCAAACCAGCTTTGAACAATAATTGACAAAATACGTAGGATGTGTTCATGTTACGTTCATGATACGTTCAGTTAGTCTGTGTTTTATGTGTTTGACCACACGGAGGCCTTTTGGTGTGTTGACAGGTTTAATGAACGCACCTGACTCTCCCTCTTTGTGTGCTCACAGAACCTGAACTTCACAGGTTTCAGGAAGATCTTGAAGAAGCACGATAAGATCTTGGAGACATCAAGGGGAGCCGACTGGCGGGTGGCCCATGTTGAAGTAGCTCCGTTTTACACATGCAAGAAGATCACACAGCTGATCTCTGAGACTGAGGTACAACGCACACACAGAATTCCTTTCGACACATCCAAATTCAGACACATCCCCTTGGCCAAACCCCTCAGTGTTGTTAGGACTCCAAACGAACGACGGGGATGACTGACCTTCAGACTCTCTTTCAGGCGCTGGTCACCACAGAGCTGGAGGGTGGTGACAGGCAGAAGGCCATGAAGAGGTTGAGGGTCCCTCCGCTTGGAGCTGCACAGGTCAGACACACACACACACACACACACACAGGGTAGAGAGAGCATAGAAATAACAGGTGCAGCTGATACTCCCCTGTAGGGTGACTCCTTGTGAAGCTCTGTGAGCACTGCTGCAGATGTAGATGTTGTTGATGTTCTGATAATTTGCACTTGTGTGCCTTTTGATTTTGTCAGTCTGTTTAAACTCTTTCTCTGAAAATTGCACAGGTGACCAGGTGATGGTCATCTATATCCTCTTTGTCCATATTTCTGTCTGCATGTTAAAGGAGCTGATCTCTCACCCCGCTCTCTTTCCCCAAAGCCTCTGCCTTGTTCTCCATCTCACATCAAATCAAGTGACTTTTCCTGGAATAGGCATTAAGTTTACATTCATGCCAAAGTACAGTGCACACTATTAAATAATTATTATTATGATGTAACAATATAGTATATATAGCTATTCAGTGCTACCAGAGAACATGTGAACTGCTTTATAAGTGGAAATGGAAAGTTCAGCACGTGGTTGTTGTGTTCACAGGAAGGTATTTGCTACATAGAAATAGTACAAGTGTGTCTGTCTGTCTGTCCACAGCCTGCTCCCGCCTGGACCACCTTCAGAGTTGGCCTTTACTGTGGAGTGTTCCTCGTCTTATTAGTTGTTGTGGTCATTACAGGTAATAACACCGATGTCTGAACAGCTAATAATACAGTGACCTTTGTAACACTGAAGTGTCTCATTTTATACTTCCTGGAATTTGTTTGTACACAGGCCAGAAATATACAAAGTATGATTTTGGATGGAACAAGGGCAAATGTGTCACAGGTGGTGTTTTAACCCAGAGACTGGACATGTTTAAAAATGACTGTAATTGTTTAGACCAGTGAAACTCCCCCTACTGTCAGTGTAAAGAAGTCACATGTTTAACTGTTGTTCTGCACGATAAAGAAAAAGCCACTGTGACAAAGGCAGAAATCTGTCAGCATGACACGCTGGCTTTGAATGAGATAAGAAACACAAGTGTAAAATGACAGAAAACGTTCTGGGAGCTCGTTGCTCAGACTGTCCAGTTCTTGTTTTTAGAAACTTCTACAGTAGAAAGTGAAAAACAGAAACTTTTCTGTCATTTCATTGTTTGTTGCTTAATTACTTTGTGTAGTATGAATGGCTATAAGGGAGGTTTTCCTCAGTAGGACAATGTTACGACCCGGCCTAGGCGGGTACCGAGCCGTGACATGCAATTAGTTTTGTCTTCCCCACTCACGCTATTTCCAAGAAAGGCCAGCAACAGCTGACTGTAAAAGCAGCAATTTATTGGCTTTGGAGTAGAGCAGTGCCCAAAATAACAAACAAAAAGAGCGTCCAGTTCCCTATCCTTACCTATCCGAAAAAAACCCAAAGAAAAGAAGAACTCTAACCTAACTTCTAACTCAAAACAGGAGAAAACGGGTCTTAACAAAAAAGGCCTCTCACTCCTACGGTGCTGCAGTGATAAGTATTTACAGTGGCACAAAATTCCAACACAGATGAACTATTTACAAATATTTACACGTTTCACAAAACACCACCGAGCGTTGCTCGGGGTTGGCGCACAGAAGCTGGCTCTTTGTTGGACGTGGCGGACTGAGGATGACGGCAGGAACGAATGGCACCGGGCACGGAATGACGGGACTGGAACGATAGCGATCTGACGAGGAAATGGCAAGCGCGCCGATCAGCTGTCAAGCCGGTGGTTAAGAATCCGTCCTCCAATCACCCATCCAATCGGCGCGCCACGTCCAATCTGGGAGGGAAAAGAACAGCACACCCCCACACAACCACTCCCCGCTGGGAGGATGTTACACACACTACACACCATAGACCCTTGGGTCGTAACAACAAACTGTAACATTTGTGCTTGTTTGTGGTGAGCAGCAGATCAAACAAGTTAAGAATGATAAATGTCTACTTCCATGCTGTGTGCAATATCAGGAGCGATAACATTTGGTGGAATGATCTTATACTGACTAAATGTTCATTTTCTGTCACGTATCTGGCTCAAACAAAAGTCCGTCTTACCAAACATCCTACAGAACTGTCTGTCACTTGTGCATTACATCAGGCAGTTTGTCTTTGTTTAGTTTTGGTCACTATTGATCATGCCGTCTCTTGATTGGTCTTTGCCATTAGGAGCTGTGGTGATCCGTAGTTCTGATGTTTGGCCTATGGTCCGAATCTACAGAGGAGGCTTCCTGTTAATAGAATTCCTCTTCCTGTTGGGTAAACGTACACAAACACACTCACACTGTAGTCAAGTTAGTCACGAATTAATTTCTTTTCAGAGCCAGGAAGTTCCTCAGTATTGGAGAATGGCTCTACCCATGTGCCCTAAAAATGAACTTCATCTTTTCATGGGAGCCTAAACTTAGCTTAAAAACAAACTCTTTTGTGTTGTAGGTATCAACACCTACGGCTGGAGGCAAGCAGGCGTCAATCATGTGCTCATATTTGAACTGAACCCCAGAAACAACCTGTCCCATCAACATCTGTTTGAGGTCAGAGCCCAGACCTGAACCAAAGCAGAAATAAGTCACGCTCTTATAGAGATGATTTTAAAATCCCCTCGTCTCTCTTGGTTCGAGGCTGTATTCTCCCTCGGTCCTGGTGGGAAAGGATGTCGTGCCCAAGAACACGGTGACTGAGTCGTTCTGTGTGTGCATGTGCAGATTGCAGGTCTGTTGGGGGTGCTGTGGTGCGTAAGCCTGCTGTCCTGTCTCTTCAGCGACAAGATCCTGGTGCCAATGCAGGCCAACCCTCTGGCTCTCTATGGGCTGTTCTTCCTTTTCCTCATCAACCCCTTCAAGACCTGCTACTACAAGTCACGCTTCTGGCTGCTCAAACTTTTGGTAATGGCACTTATGAGAGTCAATATGTCATTTTTTTTTTTTTTCGTTCAGCTTTTATTCTGAAGAGGGACTCTTCTTCTTGCCGACGTCTTCCTCCACAGTTTCGAGTGGTGACTGCTCCGTTTCACCGCGTTGGGTTTGCAGACTTCTGGCTGGCTGACCAGCTTAACTCTCTGGTTGTGGTCCTGATGGACCTGGAGTACATGATCTGTTTCTACAGTTTTGAGCTTGACTGGACCAAACACGATGGGCTCATCAGCAAAGGTGAGGCTCTGAGATGTTCGCGGTCTGTGTGTCTGTTTCAGAGCCGTGAAAACTGATGGCTAAATGTCATCCTCTTCAGGTAAAGACGTGTGCAACTCTTACTCCTACGGCGTTCGAGCTGTGATCAAGTGTCTTCCTGCGTGGTTCCGATTCGTCCAGTGTCTGCGACGTTACCGTGACACCAAGCGGGCCTTCCCTCATCTGGTTAATGCTGGGAAATATTCCACTACCTTCTTTGTTGTGACCTTCTCTGCCCTCTACAGCACACATAAAGGTAGACTTGCACACTGATGTGGGGTTGTTTTTTTTAAAATTTTTGTTACGACTTTGCTTGGTTTCACGTTTAATCGCATTATAAGATACCTTCCTATTCCTAGAAGTGTTCCACTTTTGATTGGTGACGTTCAGAGTTGGGCAATACCATTCTGAGATAAAATGCAGAACATGGAGTGCAGTTCTTTCCTTTGTGGTGTTATTATGGGTTGTTGTTATCATCCAAAGGGATGGAGGTTTACTGGCAGACTGTAACTGGGTTACTGGAAAACGCCTGAATGCTCCTTTCTGATCTCTTATCTGCAGACGCAGGCTCTGAAGCCCAGATCTTCTTCTATTTGTATATTGGCTGTTTAGCGGTGAGCTCATGTTACACTCTGGTTTGGGATCTGAAGATGGACTGGGGACTGTTTGACCGCAACGCAGGAGAGAACACCTTTCTGAGAGAGGAGATAGTCTATCCACACAAGGTATTACACCACACAAAAATGAAGTGCTGAAGACTGCAGCTCCTCCTATGCCCACTTTTACAATTGTGCAGCTGGATTACTCTTGCTACAGTACTTTGCTACAGCATTAGCTGTAACTTTGGCACATCAGGTACGCATGTTTAACTAAGCGGGCTTGCTGGTGTAAACTGCTCATCCACAAAACTAAAACGGCAGCACCTAAGATCAAAGTCAGTTTTATTGTCAATTTCTTCACATGAACTAGACATACAAAGGAATCGAAATTACGTTTCTCACTGCCCCCTTGCGTACATTAAACAGACAATACAGGACAAAACAGACTATGAAGTGCACAAAAGTGACTTTGTAGTCGCTCAATATAAAGTTGAGTGACTATCACTATTATATAATCACTATAATAGTGATTATAGTGATCACTGTCTACAGCGATCACCACAATATTTATAGTGTTCACTATACATACTGATCACTGTCAAATATCTATAGTGATCAATATTTGACAGAAAATATACTCCAATATGCTTCAAACAAATTCTTTAATATACTCTAATCCCTATTTTCACCACTAAAAACAACAATCAGGTAGACAAACAAGACAGGACAGACAGAACCAGTGTACAGGTACAGTAGAAAACATGTCCTAACCCCTAGACACATTATGTACATTATGTACTAAC
>VVHJ01061308.1:0-14178 GCA_015107715.1 Tylochromis polylepis | reverse complement strand
AATTATTGCACACTTTCTGTAAATCCAATAAACTTCATTTCACTTCTCAAATATCACTGTGTGTGTCTCCTATATGATATATTTAACTGACATTTTTTATCATAACAACCAACGATTTATACAGGAAAATAATGACCATTAACAAGGTTGCCCAAACTTCTGCATCCCACTGTATTTACCTAAAAATGCAGCTAAGGCGTTTATTTTTAATAACCATTTCAAACTATTTACAGAACAATCAGGTGTTCTGCATCAAATAAGAAGTCACACAAATTATTTGTGCCACTCCAAAAAATAATTTCTGTCCACTATAAGATAAAGGAGAACATCCCAAGGCTGATATCTGCAGGCCTGACAGCAGGAGGTGTATCACTCCTCCTGTTTTCCACCTGGAGACAGCGTTTACACTGCAGTCTGCCTTTGGTGGCTTTTTGGCAGCAACTGTGACATCCAGCAGTCGCCTCTTTGTTCTGACACACACAACAAAACTATCGACTACACTACGCACTAACTACACACTCCAAACACGCTAAACGTCACAAATCTCTCACATCTCAAAACTCACTTTCTCTCTCACTGCCATCACTCCTAAAACTTCCCCCTCTTCCTAAACAACCAAATGCCACGTGTTGCCATATAATTTTTTTATTGGTTGACATGGTACATTTTGCCAGCAATAGGAAAGAGGTGTTTTTTTTGTTTTCTTTTTGGTCACAAGCAGAGAGTGCTTGTTATCGCTGTCCTTAGACAGGAAACGTGACGATAGTATTCAGGAAAAAACATCGCGTATATTTTTTATCATAGCTCTGGTTTTACGTGGCCTATCAACACAAGACACAACACAACACAAAAATGGAGACTCAGGGTTACTATGTCATCTTAAATTGGTCAATCAGCAGCACTTGTGTGATTGTTTCGCCCCCCCCCCCCAGCTCCCGGTAAGCTGAAGACAGCTTCAACCGTCTGTGTTGAAAAATAGTGATGTGTCCGCACCGCATTTTCTTGTTAGTAACGGTAATGGTGTTGTAACGATAGAAACAGTAATTAGATTACTAGTTACTGAAAAAAAGTAACGGCATTAGTTACGCCGTTATTCCCAGCACTGGCAATAAGATGCAGCTATACTGAGTCTCCATTTAAAACCCCTCTACACCAGACTTCAGCCACTTCACAGAAACCTGCCATCTTCATAAGTTTTCTGATGACTCTGTGTTGGTTGGATACATCAGTGAGGGTGATGAGATGGTGTACTGGGCTGTGGTTGACTCCTTTGTCACGTGGTGCAACCAGAATCATCTGCAGTTCAACGTGACAAAGACCAAAGAATTGATTTTGGACTTTAGGAGGACCAGGAAACCTGGGACCCCTGTTTCAATCCAGGAGGTCGATGTGGACATTTTGGAGGACTATAAATACCTCTGAGTACACATAGATAATGAACTGGACTGGATTAAAAACACCACTGCACTGCACATTCCTGCCTGTGGCTATTTCCCTGTACAACTCCTCCATCACAGTGCAATAGTTAGACCTGTTTGCACATGCTCTACAGTGAAAAATAACAAGTTTACAGTTTAGAGTAAAATATCAGTTATATGTATTTCACCTCTGTAATATTTTGGATATTTATAATTGAGCTATTTGTATATTTTAGAGCTATTTCTTATATTTTGTAAACTTTGTAATATATTGTGTTATTTAATTTAGTTCAGCCTGTTACTGTTATTGTCTTGGAGCAACTTAACGACATAATTTCCTTAGGGATTAATAAAGTATTCTGAGTCTGATTCTGAAACTTGTGTTGAAAGTGTGGACTTCAAACTATGTACCAGTTTTAAAATTGTGTTGATAGGCAATGTAAAACCAGTTATGATAAGAAATATACACAATGCTTTGTTCTGAATACTATCATCACATTTAGTGCGGAAAGAAAAGGGTAAAAACTGCATTTTCTAAGGTCTAAGTACTCTCTGCTTGAGAGCAAACCAAACAGACAAAAGGAAAATTAAAATGTACCATTTCAACCAATAGAAAATTAATATTGCAACACGTGACATGTGGTTGTTTAGGAAGAGGGCAAAGTTTTAGCAGTGACCACAGCAAGACTGAGAGAGAGAGAGCGAGAGAAAGAGAGCAAGTTTTGAGACGAGAGAGATCTGTGATGTTTAGTATGTTTGGAGTTTAGTTAGTGTGTTGTCTTGTGTAGTGTGGTGTTTTGTGTTGCTTTGTTTTGCTTTTGCTATTTTTGTTAATATGGTATGTCAAAATGAAAGAATAACTGTAAATTCAGACATGTGAGGTTGTGCTGAAAAGAATGATACCAAACAAGGCAAAGTTTTAAAGTTTTTAAAGGTGAAATATAAAGGTAAAATCAAAAGTAGTGAAAAACAACCAATTAAACCCTGGACCCCAGAGGGTTAATTAGCCAACAGCTCCCAGGTGTGCCTCATCAGGAGGGTCGAAAGGCACGGGGAAGGAGATGCCTTCTGGAACAAGCCATTAGAAGACAAAACACACATACAGACAGAGAGGGAGAGAGCGAAAGAGAGAGCAGGCCAGCACAGAAGGACCAGGGGATCATAGTTTAACCTGCAAAGAGGTGCAGCTGTTACAGAGACAGTGAGGCCTGAAAAAGAATTTACAACCTAATAAAAGGCATAAATTAATTCATATCAATTTATAACATTATTCTAATTAAAAATCCTCATGAGAACCAGCGTATTCATTTATGTCCACTGTAATGGACATTTGTTTTTGGTCTACATCTTTTGACTTATTTGAGCTACCCTACTAAGTCCTGATGTACAGGACATGCTGGGCTTTTCATAGATATCACATGTGTTTGGGTGGCCTCTATTAGCTCCGAAGAGGCAGGAAATCACAAAAAAGTTCAATGGGAAGATTCTCTTTTCCTCGATTCTCAGGAGGATATGGGCACCTTCTTGTGATTTCCTATCAACTGGATTTGGCTTTGTTTTTCCTTTGTTTTTTGGTTTTTTTTTTTAAGAAATAGAAATATATCCAACAATGGAAAAATAGCAAGTAGCAACATGAAGGCTCATTTACCACCGAAAAGTAGCAGATGATTTGGCAAAGAGAAGAGGCTTGATTTGGTCTTTAAATGCTAGCTGGTGATTGATGATGATGATGATGACCTGGAAGTGAGATGAACTAAGAGCGGGAGACCTGGATTCAGGAGCAAGAACATTAAAACACTCCACAACCTGATTCTCAGCCTGGATCACACACACATTAATTTGACATAATCAAATTAATTTCACTTTGATCTATGTCAAACTCAAGTGATTTCCAAGTTTCCTTTATTAGTCTGTAAACTTTAATGTTTAAATGGATCCAGTTTAATGTTTCAGAGTTCTAATATGCAGCGGTCACTTTAGAAATCACCATTAAAGCCTTTCCTTGGAAAAAGTAGGTGGTAGTCGTTCATCAAACGACCTGTTCAAGAAGCTCTAACATGAAGAAAAGGAAACTTGGTAGCTGCTCCCATCCATTACCATTTATTTTAGAGAGCAAAAAGGTCTACAGTAAAGCAACAGATGTTGAAAAATGTAGATGAAGTGTTAACTTTGACACTATGTTTAAATTAGGCACCTTGCTGAAAGATGCCGGCAGCTGTCCCACTTTCTATGACAGCACTACCTGCAACAAGCAGGACTCTAAAAGGGGTCCAGACCATATTTATTTCAACGCTTTGGTAACATTCATTTTGTCAAATATTAATCTTAACATAAATCTTAACATTAATTATTAACATCTACATCATCAGCATGTCTGTTTTCTGCCGCAGGAAACATCGCACACCATTCTGAGAATGGTTATATGCTCACTTTTCTTTATTGCAGCTATTACATGCTCCTTTCAAGGCTTTTTATTTCACATGCTCCTTCATTCATTAGCTCAGTTCAAAACATGGAAGCACGCACACACACAAAACACATGAACACTTAACAAATTTACCTCATCCAGGAGATATAATACAGCATCACTTTGTGTCTCCTGTTAATGTAAGAAAATCTCCCAAGAAGACAAAGTAATTGTATTTAACATCACTGTACTGTATTATTGATTATTTATTTTTCCATTTAGGAAAATGTTTTCTTTAAAAAATAACATTTTAATATGGCATGTAAAAACAATGAACAGGTTTATTTGTTCTGACAGATGTATGCAGTTAAACTATCAAAACAGGTGTTTTAGTGGCTATCGATATTAGGCAGTGTTGTGGCAAAATGGCATAAATGGAATTATAAAAGCGACAATACAAGCTACGTTAATATCTTCAATCAAACTCTTTAGTGTGGTTTCATTATAAATAGTTACATTTTCAGTTATCTTGATAATCACAAATAATCATTTTTACATGAGACAGTGAGTACAGACAAATGGATCTGTCAGTTCTCAGAAAAAGGATAGTAAGAAGGGTTCATTCCACCTCATATTTCTTGATATGTTTGACAGGTGAAAGCCCTGAAGGAGAAAATAGAAGAGCACAGAGGTAAAGATGCATTTCCTTCAGTGGGACAGAAACTCATCTATGCAGGTAAGCTTGAGGGTTACTCAAGAAAAAAAGTCAAAGAAAATAATAGCTGTGTTTTAATCAGACATTGTGCCTGGTGTCATTACTTAAAAAAATACTCATGTTATATTTAATTTCAAAAGTAATGATAATTTACCCTGTATAATTAATTTGGGAAACTGGCCTCACCGTGTGTGACTGCAAACACATTATAATTATAGAAATGAAACTGAATAGAACAGCTGTGGCAAAGGTGGAAAAGCTGCAAAAAACGCGGCATTTAAACGGTTCTCCACTTCACGACCTCTTCCACTATTTTCTGATCTGAAAATATTGTCTGAAGAACAAGTGACAATACCTAAGTAAGTTATGTCCTTAGGTCTTAGTACAGAGACCGCAAACAGTCAAGATGTAATGAAGACTCCCATCTTTATACATTTCAGAAGAAAGCCTTTTATGTTTGTTGCAGCATATATTAAAATTACAAAAATTGTTGTCTTCTGTTATACACTACTTGGATGTCACTATGTTCAAATATAACTCACTAGGCTGAGCAGGCTGTCCATATGTTGTAAGGCTAAAGCAGAGGTCCAGGCTCGAATCTGCTGTTGCTTCTGTTTGTTCTCTAACCCCAGCTTT
This sequence comes from Tylochromis polylepis, assembly GCA_015107715.1. Taxonomy (NCBI): domain Eukaryota; kingdom Metazoa; phylum Chordata; class Actinopteri; order Cichliformes; family Cichlidae; genus Tylochromis; species Tylochromis polylepis. Next base: position 9,002 of record VVHJ01061308.1, on the reverse strand, counting down.
CCTGTCTTCTCTCCACTGTCCTAACACAATAAAGGGTAAAAGCCACAAAAAATGCAATGGGGAAAAAAAAGAAAAGTAAAACTATTTTTAACACACTAAACTGTGTAGTATTGGCAAATTTAACTTAAAATATCAAATCTAAAAGTACTTTTTCTGCAGAAAAAAATTCTCATCGTTGTATGGAATAATATATGTTCTGCAGACAAATAGCACTTCAGAAAGACAGGTCCACAGCTTAATTTTAATAAACAGAGTTAATGTATTCATCCATCCATCCTCTTCCGCTTATCTGTTCAGGATCGTGGGGGTGCTGGAGCCTATCCCAGCTACCATAGGGCGAGAGGCAGGGTACACCCTGGACAGGTTCCCCAGTCTGCTGCAGGGCCAGCACAGAGAGACAGACAACCACTTGCACTGACATTCACACCTATGGACAATTTAAAATGACCAGTTAGCCTAACCCCACTAAGTGCAGGGAGAACATGCAAACTCCACACAGAAAGGCCTCGGACAGACGGTAGATTTGAACCCAGAACCTTTTTGCTGTGAGGCAACAGTGCTAACCGTCACACGAGATGCTGCCCCAGATTAAATGTATATTAGAAAAATTAAAATGTCACAGCTGAAATTAAAGGTTCGAGCGCTGTGTGACACCTAACTGACAATGTTTATGGAGATATACTGAAAATAGTAATTAAAAAATTAAGATTGTGTTAATCGAATATTTTTTCATACATGCTAATCTGAAAGTGCTGGTGGAACCTGTGCCTGTTGATCTTGCCCAATGACTGTAGAAAACATGGACGACCTAACAGCCCCATATAAATGAAGGAAAAAACATCCTATTGCCCCCTGGTGTCAAAAAGCTCTGCTCAGATAAATTTTTCCCAAAGATGCTTTTTTCCATTATTAGTAGTTCTCATCATCCTGATTGTGTTCAAGGGTCACCTTTCTCATAACTTTGATTTTGATTACTACCATAATGCTGTTAAATTGGGGTGCAACATCATAACAGGTTTGACTGGCAGCTGCAGTCACGGAGAAACTTGCAGATCTCTGTTTGGGAATGCAAGATAGGGACCCTGAGAGGAGGTCCAGCATTTACTTTCCAAAACCACAACGGACTGTTTCAAACTGACAGCGTGAGGTGTTCTGCAGTAAACTGGATTAACCAACAGAAGAACCTGAGGCCCTGGCGCACTTTTTCGGTAAGTTAAATGTGTGTTTGTCAGCTAATCAGCAACTAAGGTCCTTGGCTAGCTAGCTATGATGAGCAGTCAGCTGTCAGGGAAAGCTGTGTTCATTAGCTAATCTGTGCACATGACTGAACTGACTAAAGAAATCACTTTGAGCTTGAAGGTTCATTAAATTCAGTGCTGTAGTTCAGACATTTGCTCAGCTGCTCTGACTGTACTGAACTAAAGGTTGTTCAGACCTGCAGCTGAAGATGAGGTGCTGAAACCAGTTACATGAGAAACAGAGAAAAGTCACCAGCTCGTTCAGTCTCTAACTAACATGTGTTAAGATTGTAAAAACAACAGGCTGGACTCCTCCTTCAGCTCCTGTGTAGAGCTGATTATTAAATATGTGCAAGCAGCATGTTTTCTCTCTCTACCCACATGTTTAAGGACAGTAACACCAATTTTACAAAAACCTTGCACTTCAATAACTCCTCATTAACGGCGGATTTAACACAATTTTAACTGAAGATGAATTACAGAGGATTCAAAATGTTATCATGGTATTCTTGACTCACAGACCTGTAATATCAATTCCAGTTTCCAGCTGATGTCCACAAAGTAAAAGAAACAGGATTAAAATAGCAAAGCCTAATATTTATGTGCTGAAACCAACTACAGTCATTTGGTAGCTTAAGTCAGAATTTACTTATATATATGAGAGAGAGTGTTGGTATTTATCACTGTTTGTTTCAAATATTCAGGTTAAAAAAAGTCTGAATTATTCACACAAAGTTAAATGTACTCTGTACAGCTTACATCCTTGAGAGAAATACTATGAAGTATTAATATATGTCCAATACTCAGGCAGCAGCTCAAACACTGGTGATGATACCTCCGTATGTTTGTCTGTTTTCCTGCAGGTGACCACGATGCAGCAAAACAACTGAACCAGGACTGGAAACCTGCTCCATCATCTCATCTTTGCAAATCTCCATTTAAAAACCACCAGCAACTCAAAGTTAAACATTATACTGGATAATCTGTCAGTATATAAAAGAAAAGAAAAAAAAGACAAATGTCAGCTGTCAGCAGAACTGTAGAACTGAAAAAATGTAAGAGTAGAACTTCAGATCCTGAAGTGTGTGAGGACAGGGAAGGATCAGCTTTATTTCAGATTTGAGGGATAAACATTTCACGGTTTGTGAAGATTCTGTTCTCTTTGTGATTACAGGAGCTGCCCTCAGATTTGACCTCAGCACTACCCAGTGACAACACACAAAATCATCCTATATGTTCACTCTTTGTAGTAACTCCAAAATTAACTGATGAAAAAAGTACAAAGGCTAAAGCACTATATTGTGTGCTGTCAGTGAAAGCTGCAGCTGTTTTACTGATAAAGTTAAAGACAAAAAGTCAACGAGATTAATCATCCATGTAACTGTGTCACTATAATCAGCATTAACAGTACCTCAGTTTGGTGTTTCAGAAAGCTGCTGATCTCAGACCTGCAGAGCTTCTGTTTTAAACACTGAATGCACTCAGCTGCATGAAGAGCACATGAGATTTTCTCTGACAGCATTAAATACAACCTGATGAAGGTCAAAGGTCATCACTTGTATGTTGAACTAAAAGGTTAATCTGCAATTCTTTCACACTGTGTGTGTTATTTACCATAAAGTAACTGAGTCATTCATACCAGAATAATCAGAGAGGATAATATATATTTTAATATATAACTATCTACAGGACTGAATATAACCTCATCATGTGAGTCCAGAGCCTCTATGCTTTATCTGAGGATGATGTGCAGTACTTCTAACATCACACGAAGCAAACGTCAGTATCACACTGTTCATGAAGTGCTGGGTTTGTACATCTTCTGGGATGGGCCTAAGGTGGAGGTCTGAACATTTTCCTCTGAGGGAGCTGCTGATCAACATTGTGAGTCCTGCTTGCGATGAGCTTCGGTCTTCCTGATGTTTCCGAAATGACGTCTCTCTCAGTAGGTCAACAGAACATCTGGCAAAGGACAGCTGTGACGAGGGGAGGAAGTTTCTCCAAACCTCTAAACCCAGTTAACGCAGCTTGGTCCTGTTGGTCACTCATTATTTCCCAGGGTGAATGTATCTGTTGACAATAATATGGACCCTATTAAATAAACAGAAAAATTACACTTCTATGAAGCCTTCTGCTGCTGTTTTTAAATCTAACATTTTATTTAAAGTTTCCATGTTACCAAGTATGAGAGTGCTCTGTGAGTATAACAGTTTTATATTATCTTCAGTCTTATGTTAAAATCTCAAAGGACAACAGTTAATTTCCAGATAATTACGGTATTAATAATAACTCAGGGCCTCTGTGGAGTGTGCCGTAATAACAGGTGTGTAGCATCGCTAACTAGACAGCAACAAGCCTCTAACACAGTGCGTATGCTAACGGCTAATCTAGCAAATGAATTAACAGGAGCTACAGAGTGATGTTAGATGTTGTAGATCAATAAAATGTTAAGATGTGTTTTTGTAATTATAACAATGTGGTTGTTAGCATAGGCGAGTTTAGACCCTTTTTCATCAGAGCACCCCTAAAAATGGCCACATTAACAGTAGTAATAATAGCGCATATTCGTGTTATTTTCTGACATTGTCTTCAAATGTTATATTTTCCTAACTTTTCTATTGATGACAGTACAGGATATAATAAAAGCAGGTTTTATGTCTAGTGATGTTGATGTCATGATGTTACAGTGTGCTCATACAGAGGTGTTGCTGCTTCTGCAGCCTGGTTTGTCATCAATAGCCTAATAAGCCTTCCATTGCTGCCACAGAAAGAAGATAAAGAGGTAACTCATTCTTTGAGCTGATCTCTCCCAATAAAGTATTACACATTATATTCCTATAAATAATTAAATGTGTTACTTCTATAATATTCACAAGTTTTTTTTCCTTCTTTTATTTTCATTCCAAGGTAAAGTATTTGTTGTGTGCCAAGAAACTGAGTTACAACAACACCTGGGTATGTAGAGGTGCATATATATCCAAACACATCCAAACCTACACAGGTTGTTGTGGGATACAGCACCATTCCTGAGCACCATTTGAAATGGTTTTCTCCAAACAAAGAAAAGTTCTTTCCAAAAAAGTGAAACCAGCACAGTCAAGCACAGTGGAAAAAATATTATTTTTTTTTAATAAAAATGAGCTCAGTCACAATCACCCTAGTATTCATAAGCACAGTCTCTGTCCCATCCATTTGAAAAGACTGCAGCAGTTTTAACATAAACATCTCATGCCCTATTGGATTTTAATAAAATACTGAGTGAAATTACACTGACAAATTTTTTGACATTGATAGACTTCTATTAACATTACCCAAACATTAATCCAAAACTAATTAGACGAATGAATGAACCACAAAAAATCAGATTAGGGTATTTTTATTTCTGTTCTTAGAAGTAATTATTCCCATGTTGACACTGTTGTAAGACACCCAAAAGGCTGTCACAAATAGTTGAAATAACAGTAAAGGTTTTGACCAGCGGGGCAGTTTGTGTGCACATGAAGCCTTGACAAATGAACCTTTTTGTGAACCACCTGGATGGAAAGCTTCATGGCAGTCACATCCAGTGGGTGTGTGGGCAGGAGTCTGACACAGCCACTCCACCTCAAGTCACTACTGCACAGACTGATGCCAAAAGTGCAACATGGCAACTTCCATAAACAGGAAATTTTGGCTTCATTTCCTTCTCAGTGGGAGGAAGTGGAGCCACGTTGTCCATCTTTTATACAGTCATTGATCTTGCCTATTTTATGAAACCAGACATGGTAGGTGTTGACGTTCTCTCTCCATCATCAAAGGTTTCCTTCTTAACATGTTAAAGGAGTTATTAAAAGTTTCTTCAAACTAAACATTTGCCAACATTATCACTTAGAGAAAACTTATGATGATAATAAATAAAAGCCACAAATTTTGAATATCGTCGGGCATTTTTCTAGGATTTCTGATCAGTTTCACGATAACAGCTCACATAGCAAAACAAACAAAAAAAAAGAAGAAGAAGAAAATATTCCTCTCTGGCTCTCTTCCACAGCCTGTCTTTGTCCTGTCTTCCTCCTCTATCGTCAGACCCTACACTAGCGCAGTGGGGTCCAGGCTCCTCCCGGTGCATGACAGTGCGTGGCCTCATGTTATGAGAGTATGCAGGCAATTCCAGGAGGTTGCAGCACCAGGTTGCACCTCAGACTGTCCACGAGCTCAGTGATGCCCTGGTCCAGATCTGGGAGTAAATCCTCTTAAGTCACCACCCATCATCTCATTAGGAGAGTGCCCCTACCTTGTCAGGCATGCATACAAGCGGGTGGGGTACATACAAACTATAGAGTACTATTTTGAATTGCTGCAGTGAAATTTCTGCAAAATGGACTAGCCTGCCACATAATTTTTTTCATTTTTTCTGGGATTGTCAGGATGTCTTTGAATTCACCCATTTGTAGGTTGATAATTCTTATTTGTACCATACAGTGTGGTGTCCTTTCTTTCCTAAAACATTACCTAGTCAATTTCAGTCTAGATATCCAGCAAGATTGCTTTTTAAGGCATTTGTGCACATCTCAGAGCTCTCTGTCGGACTGGACTGGGGAGGTTGCGTAAAAATTTTAATGTTGGTCACAGATCATTTCAGATGTGAAAACATAAATTGCATATCAGCTTATTACTGATGCAGTTACATGATAAGGGCTTTAAGCAGCTTGTTAAAAAGCTTGACCCAAGATACGACTACAGGTGATTAATATTACACTGAAATTTATGTAACTGGATAATAAGGGCCCCAAAACTGGAGGTAATAATGGGGAAACAGAGCTCTATAATAAAGTGGTAATAGTAGGGTAACAAGTTGGAAGCAAGCATTAATAATGTGGTAATTTCTAAGTTATTACCACTCAATTACCTGCAGTAGCTTGAAGGGGTGTGATTATTATCTGGAAACAACTGTGGTAGTTTCTATGTAATAAACAGAAAACAGAGCAAATGCGAAATGCAAAACTGCCTGTTTCTGTTTCATAATATATTAATAACCATGTTAATAGCCTTTTAAAACAAACTTAAATAATAGTGGTGACTACCAGGAAACACCTGTGGAAATTTCTGTGTAATAAGCAGGAATTTATGGTAATGGTAATGATAACTGATTAAAACAAGCATCAGTCTTGAATGAACAGGAAACATTCTTGTTTGTGCCTTGTTACCCTACTGTTACCACTTTATTACCTTTCTTACCAAGCTGTAATAGAAAGTACGACCAAAATATTTTCCCTTTAATTATGTGTCAGTATTATAATATATTATAATTATATGTCAATATTGACTTACGATGTGTCTCTGAATATAATGCTGTGGTACTGATTTACACTTTGAATGAGATAATATGTCACCAGTAACAGTAGCTTATTGAAAAATAAGAATGGAAAATGTCCTAGATTTACCAACACCAATAAATTCTGCTGCCTGCAAGCAGCAAGCAGTGCCTGCAAGCCGTTCAGTATTTTTTATCCGCATTGTCAGAAATTTAATTAATCCAAATTTCTTCAAAATTGTGTGAATTATATTTGAAAATTGAAAAAAAACACCTCCAGCTATCAGCCTGAAAATGTTTGTGTCCTATGAGACATTGCTAAAGTACAGGCTAAAGTACAGACAGTTTTTCTATTTACATTGGTAAATCTGTTTTTAGAATCAACACAATCCAAATTAAACTTTAAAATATGGGCTAAGAACAAAGAAAAATTAAATTTAAATTTTTTTCCCTAATATTTTTTCTGTTTTGTCAGAAATATTGCTTGTGCAAATTTTCTTGAAATATTGTGGTATAATTTAGATTCTATATCACCCACCCCTACTGTATATAAAACAAATATACACTATAAGATGTAGAAATATAAAAAATGTATCTTGCAGTTTTAAAAAGGGAAGCCATTGTAGAATTGCATAAAACGTCTGCGTTTCGTAAATTATGGTTCCACTGATATCTATGAGAAGGATAATACCACTTCCAGTTGCTTGCTTTAGAGATTGATGGGTCACTACCTTATGAGTATGTGATGTCCCCAAAATAGCAACAGTAAAAATGCTCAGCTTAAGGCTTTTTGATGGGACTTTCTAAACCAGTGGTTGATGTCACATTGGCTGCGTTCATATTTTCTATACACCTTATATGCAAAGGTTACAGCCTATAAATCTGTTTCATAGTCAGTATTCAATAATTCTGTCTTATATCTTTTGTCATTTGCTGTTTCTGTGTGAATGTCACAGGCAAAATCTTAAATGATGATATCCCACTGAAAGAGTACAAAATCGATGAGAAGAACTTTGTGGTGGTCATGGTTACCAAGGTTAGTGTCTCTGTGAATTGGTTTTCTTTTTTAGACAGTCATGTTATGCACACAACTTTGCTGCTGTGAGCTTGTTTTTGTTTTGTTTTTTATTTACTCAGTTTTACTATAGGTTATGATGGCTGTCAGGGTGACTATATTGGTTCCATGCACTTCCTCCATAAATATGTTGACAAAAACAATATCAATACACTATTAGACACTATGCATCAATTCTTAACACTATTACAGTCATTTATTGCAATCCTTGTCTAGTTAAAGTTGTGCAAAAGAAAGTTCGCCTGAAGACTTTTAAACCCATGTGCTTAGCTCTTTCTCTGCCATGTATTAACAATACTGTTATCATTTCCCTGTAGTTTGGCACTAAGCCTCTGTTAGAACCCTAAAAGTTCATATTTCCTGTATCTATTTAATTGGTATACATTTTTTCACAACTTTGTTCTTCTAGTGATGTTAAAGTTTTAATATCTGCAAAAATTTCCAATAACATATTTTGCATATCCTTGAATATCTCTGAAAACAATAATTTTTATATGCCCCACTTTCTATTTTACAGACTTTTTGCTCACAAGCTGTTCTGTGTTATATATATATATATATATATATATATATATATATATACACACACACACAAAGATAGTGATGGGGGAATAATAAATTGATTCCCTGCTATATTTGTAATTTTGCTCACTTACAATGAAATAAAATGAACAGTCTCCAATAGTTATTCTGGGTTCATTTTAATGGAGAAAGAATATCAATCAACAATGAGAAAAGAACATTACAAAAAAGTTCTTAATTGATTTGCATGTCGTTGAGTGAAGTGAGTATTTGCTCCCCAAGCAAAACATGACTTGCCTTGTTAGCGAGCACAGTAGTGATAGTGGTTGTAATTTTGTCCCACTCCTCTTTACAGAAACTCTCTAAATCATTTAGGTTTCTTGACTGCTGCTTTGTTTTTATTTATTTTTTTTTATTGATCAACGTTTTCTTATACTTTTATTCACATACTCTCAAACAAATTGAACTGGCTCAGTCAAATGATGAAAACTAGTTGGTCTTATAAAATGTAAACACACCCCTTCAAACTTCTATGACTACTACAAATAATAATAATAATGATGGGAGGAAGAAAAAGAAGAAAACGTGAGCAATGTGAGCAAAAAAAGAAAAATTAAAAAGCTCAGAATTAGAATTAAATAAATAAATAAATAAGAGATTCAAATACATGTGAAGAACTTAGGCTTTAGCTTACTTTTTCATTTAACCTATTCTAGTCAGAAACCCTTTCACCACCACGTTTTACCAATACAGAAACCTCTTTTTGTAGTCTGTTACTCTCTTTTTAATTTCAACTTTGATATCAAAATTCTTCTTTTTTTTCACCTGAGACACAATGAGTGTGTCAGGTTAAACAATAATTAGCAGCTATTTA
>VVHJ01061303.1:0-10964 GCA_015107715.1 Tylochromis polylepis | reverse complement strand
TTGTACCGATGTGATCCAGTCAACGATGTCAGTCCACAGAACCGGTTTGATAAGCTATGGCGGTTCCTGAAAGATCAGAAAACGGTTCTGGTGCAACTGGAGCAGTTGCAATCCATCAGACAGTAAAATGTAAAGGCTTCTGTAAAGGCACGGTTACTGTACTGGTGTTAGCTTATGCTTATGCAATAAAGCTTATAAAAGGCAGTAATCAGATGTCCGAGCCTGAGTACGACACAGTTTCGTCAGTTAAACACACCCTTACGGTGGGAGTTTACTAAATTAAAGGTAGTTAGCTTAGTAAAAACCACACAGTGGTCTTGTTTGACCATAAAACTATTCTCTGAAACTCATGTGGGAAGCAGCAAATTTTAGTTGGCACAGGTGTCAGGTTCAGAACATGGGCACAGAAATACAAGCTTGACTGAGACAAAAAGGTAAACTCATATAAACACATGACCCAGCCTTATACATGAGAACTGACAGGGACAGGAGATGAACATGGAGACATGACTGACACTGAGATCTGGACAAAGATACATGAGCTAGACACAGACAAGGAATTATCATCTAAAGAGAAGCTAAAAACTAGAAGCCAAGGTGAAAAACAGGGGACAAAATGTAAGGCTTGAACATAAATACCTTCACAAATCCAAAAGAATACAACCTGAATCCATAAAATTAAAAAAACTTGAGTCAACGACCCAGAGACCATGACAAAAGGTGCTTCCTTCATGGCTGGAACCCTCTCAGTCCATAACGATGGACTCCTCACTCTTAACTGTTGAATGTGATACTTGTCTTCCAGCAGTTTCTAGTACCAGTTGTAGTCAATCAAGATCACTAAATCAAAGTAATTAAAGATATATGCTGTACAATCCCTCCACCCTGGAGAAAGAATACTTCAAAGAAACAATTCTAAGCTCAAAATTACCATGGCATTCATACCCATCATCAGTGTATGTAAACTTCTCAACACAACTGAATAAATGTAGTTCATTCACAATGACTAACACAATCTAAGAAGAGCAGCACAAACCCAGTAAAATATCAGCAAGGCTAATGCAAAAGTAAGCAATAAGCTAGCAACAAACTAATAAACTAGCAATAAACTAATAATTAGTATTGCCTTGTAGGAAAGCAGGATTTACACATTTTCTCTAGAAAAGCATAGCAACTCAGACACTAGATATTTCTTGTATTTAAGATTCTCCCCCTCTGTCAGATTTTATTCAGGCTTTTTTCTGTTTTTGTTTTCTTGTTCACACTCTTTTCTCTGTTTCTCTCATATGGAGAGGTACTTTTTGCTTTGTAATCCTCTCTCCAAATTTGTTGTCCAGTTTACCTGGAGTTCACTTTTTTTTCCATGAGGAACCTATCTGTGTTCTGTTGGGTTTGATTTTTATTTGGGATTAATAACAACAACAACAACAACAACAACAACAATAATAATAATGTAGCCTGTCTGCTGTTCAGGCTCAGTGAACTTGAGACCTGGCTCTGGAAAGCCCCATAGGTAGCCAACTCTCTGTAGTTGGTGTGGCTGAAGGTAGAATAGCCATCATTAGCTCTTCCTCAGAAGATTGTCCCGAGCAGACAGGAAAACAGGCTGCCTGGGTGATAGTGAGGAGGAAGTGTAGGTGTAAACAGAAGCCCCTGATACTCCACCAACCTGTTCACATCTCTAATCATTATGTTTTTCCCCACTTGGTGATACACCCACCAATTTCGTTTTGAGATGTGAAGTTAGAGACACCAGCAACCATTGTTAGTTTTCTTCCAGAGGTCAGACCAGGCGACATAAAAGGAACCCTGAAACTGCTGGCTAAGGATAAATGCGTTTTTCTAGTTAAGGGCTTTTCAGCCACTGTCGTTTCCCTCTCTTCTTAGATTGCCTGAGATCCTCAGCCTGATTAGCTCCTATGCCTTGTTATTTTGCATTGTGATTTACACTATAAATAAATATTTCAAAGAAGCATGTGATTAACTCTCTAAAGCCTAACCTTTTGCTGGCATCAGACAGGTGTTTCCAAAGTTTTTCTAAACAGCTGTAACTCCCGTAACTCCTGAATCATTTGCTCAATTTGGAGAATTCCAACACTTCCTGAAAGCAGAGACTGCATGTTTCAGTGATTTTAGGGTGATTACGGTAATCCCAGGCAGTGTCACAGCAGCACCATGAAGACAAAGACGAAGGTTGGTTAAGAGAAGAGAAAATGATTGAGTGTGATGGAGAAAACAGACATTTTATTGGTCATTCAGGGTTTTTTTTAAAGGGTTTTTGGGTTTGGTTTTTTTGTTTGTTTATTTGTTTGTTTTCTACTGTTTTGTTTTAGGTGTTTGTTGTGTTGTTTTCTGTGTCAGTTGCCAAGATTTGGATATGGCGCCCTGAATGGGATTACCGTAATGACCCTAATATCACCGAAAAGCACCGAGTCACTGCCAATGGTTCAAGAATTATGGTACTTTGGCCTAAATGTTTGACCTAAAACCGACAGGAGCACCTGCGCTCCCATCAGATTTAATGGGTTAAGCTGTTCTGCTTTTTTGGGTCGGTCTCTGTGATGCATGACAATGGTTGCAAGTGCATGCACCCAGAGAGTGGAGAAAAGAAAAAGGATTTTTAATATTTTCTAAACTAATTATATTTTCTACTCTAAACACCTTTGCCATTAGTTCCACTGGCCTATATCAAATCAGCAAGGCATCTGGAAGTGTGTGTTGTTCCTTGCACTGGGTAGACAAAGACATTCAGATATCTAAAATCAGTTTAGATCAGCAAGTTGCACACATCTGTGTTTTTTATTAACATTAGTTTACATCTTACAAAATGAACAAATTGCTAATTGTAATTGAATGAGTTTTTTTATATCCAAGGATGAGAAATGTTTCGTTACTGTTCACAAACATTATATGATAACAGAACAGAGTCATGCATAATGAATGTTCATAGTTACATTCTATACAGTTAATTTAAAAGTAATTGCTTTTGCTTTTTTTTTTTTTACTGTTGTGTGTTTGTTTTTGTGAAAAGTTTTGTGTTTTATGTGCCATTTCACATAGAATGGTTTTCTCTTTGACAGCAAACAAGAGTTGCAGCTTGAGGTTATGTTGGTAGACCAGAAATCAAGAGAAAATCAGGAGAACTGTGTGTGTACAACACACTACTTCAGAAACAGAATAGGCCCTTTTTGTACAACAAAAGCCATGCACATGGTTTTTAATTACTTGTATTTGTTTATAGATACAAGGGCTGTTTATCACAATTACGGTACAGGTCTGGAACATATCAAGCAGATAATGATGGTCTATAGAAAAATGGAGAGCAGCAGAGTGGTCTGGACATACACATCAGTGGCACTGTTGTAATCAGAAGTTGTCAAATTTCCTTTTCATTGGTTGTCAGTCTAAAGAGGGTAGATCTTATTATATGTGAAACTTGGGGCAGTCATTAGAGACAGTACAGAGGGAGTTTAAATGGACAAGAGGATTAACCGTGAACCTTATTCCTGAGTTCATTTTAGTTCTTGAATGCATTCTGTTAAACTAAGTAAACTGAAGTCAGCATTAGGCCCTCCTTCTTGGTTGCTGATACAAGATTTAATTTAATAATTAAAAACTTCATTACTTTATAATATACAGTGATAGAAAACAATTGACTGTGTTTCACCCTGTGTTTGTGCTTGAGCACCAAAGAGAAACAAAAGAAAACGTTCTTTGTTTTTATATTTTCATAGTTTCTGTGAATTCTGTAAATTGATAAAGATCTTTTCATCATTTTGCCCATTTGTAGTGTGTTGGGTCTTTTTATGTAAGTGTAATGAAAGTAACTTTATAATGAAATGACCACAGCAAAGTTTTAAAACCTTCTCAATAAGGGGGTTTGACAACAATTAACTTATTAATCCATTGCATTGCACACAAGTGTGTGGTCCTGCAAATCATGTTCAGTAAAGATTTATGAGATATGAAACATTACTTGCACCAGTAGTGCATGGTGACTTTTATTATTAGATTTCACTGCCTTGCTTGCCCCAAAAGAATATCACTGGTTTTTGACTCAAGTACTTTTTCTTCCTTCTCACGCTACAATTGTGGATTTTCAAAATGATTTATTGTTGTGAAGATCAAAGGCATATGATGCAACTGTCTAAATATAAAATTACATTACTGTTATGAATTAAGTGCTATTATTCACTGCTGTCCCCATTTGATTAGTTCATGATTTGGAGAAGATGGAGCCTTTTGGGGCATGTCTTCCTGCCCTTATGCCAATCTTGGCTCCAGTATGAAGGCCACCTTCATGGGCCTGTTGGATCCTGAGGGCTTCTCTCAGGTTCTGAGCTCGGACATCCTTGTTCTGGATTTCCTCTGCTACTCGACTAGGGAACCATCCCCTTTCACCGTCATGGAGCCGTTCACCCATCATCCAGCCTGGAAGAAATAAGACCAGACCCAAGGTGACCAAAGACAAAATTACAGAAAATAATGCAGAAACCAAAATATATCCAGTAGAAAAAGCAATTGTTTTGGTTAACAAACATAAGCAGATTTTGAATCTACACACCATCATCTGTTCTCTCTAGGAGGTTCAAAACATCAGCCATCTCAGTAGAGAGTTCATCTGGTTCCTGAGCTGAGTATGACTGAATACACTGCACCTGTGGAGAATCTGATAAAAGTCATAGACGACTTAAATTCATGTCTCCACAGACAAAGAAATTTACTTGTGATTTCCATATTCTGTCTCACCTGCTTGGTGGGCACTAGTAGACATAAAGCGTGTGCGCCGGTTAGGAGTGAGTGCACACATCCATCGAAGCTTATCACTCCTGTCCACATGATAGCACTGATTAATAATCATTTAAAGAAAACTGACTACCAAGTTGCTGTATGGTATTTTCATGTTTTTTTTCATGTTTTTTTTTGTATGGAATGTCTGCAAGCAGACATTCCATACAAAACAGTTTAAACCTGTAAGATCCAAGTCAATGTCATGGCTCCTTCCATAGAGGGAATCATAATTCACAGAACATGTGATTTCTTGGAGCATGATTATTCCTGCTCCCCACTGACCTGCACTTAGTCCCCACTACTTACTTACTAAAACTTCAGAAGGACTAAATTGTTTTATTTAAACAATTTTGCTGAGGATTTGTTTTACTTAATTTTGCAAAGTTTGCTCACATACAAAGAAATGAAGAGTCTCTAATTTGTAGTGCTTGTGCATTTGTTTTAGTTGTCACCAGGTTTACACACATTTCAGGAGAGATTTTGGCAGACTCCTTTTTACAGGAAGGCCCAGTCCTTTAGGTTTCTTGACTGTCGCAATATTTTTCTTGCCATGTCATATTTTTCCTGCCTTTACACTGTATCTTACAAATAATGGAAATAGAAGACATGATAGAAACTGCCTAATGGAATCCTCTTAGAATTCTTCTCTAAATACTCACATACTGGAGGTCTTGAGCATATAGTTGACTGGACGCTCATCTTGGTTCTCAAGCAGCTTAAGATTAAAAACATTGGCCAGCTGCTGACCGTGGTCTTCAAGATCTTCTGTTCTCAACATGGCCCGTGTACAGGAGTCAAGAACCTGGAACTTGTCCCCACTGGTAACAGTGTAACAGAGTTAATGTCCCCTGCTTTACAGAGCAACAGTAAAATGATCTGTTGTAATGTAAACATTTCAGTTTCCACTTTATTTGGCACACTTTCGTAAAGTAGTCTAAACAGTAATCCTTAGTAAAGATAGCTTTTAGTTTTTAGCGAAACTGTTTTAAATGTATGTCCTGATTTTCTCATTTTTTCATTTATCATCAGTACAGTAGAAGGGAATATCAGTTTAAATTAGGGATGTTTCTGGTGACTAATTATCTAATTGACTAAAAGAGCAAAAAAGTTAGACTAACCAACTAGTCTAAAACTAAGAAACTAAAAAAATTTGAGATCTGTTTAATGGAAAATGTCAAAAACTAGCATTTTAAACCATTTATAAACCATTTATTTACATTTTTCAATACTGAGTCATGAAAATCAAATGTGCAGCACCTCACACTGTGCATTATTACTAAAAAAGACGTCAACGTATTATTAAAATACAATAAATTAACATTCAAAAAGCTAATAAACTGCAACTGAAAAGTGTGGTGCATTGTGCCATGCATTATGAATGATGGACGCTGTTCAAAAATTCATGACAACCACTTAAATAAGTGTTTAAATCTAAAATAACAAAACGATAACTCATCGATACATTTTCGTCCGCTTATCTGAAGTCACATTACCAAAGTGAGATGACACTAGTCTCATGAACATTAGCTGTTATTTACTAGCTAATCTTAAAATTAACAGTCATGTTTTTACAGTCCTGTGGTCTCACTTCACATACTTTAGGTATGTGAAGTATCAATCTCAGTAAAAGTTAAAAAAAAAAGGAAAAAAAAAGAAAAGAAATTTCTCCTTCATTTCTGTCAAAAAAAATGCTGTATAAAATGTTTCTAGTGGATAGTGTCATGGTTGCTAAGCAACCTGAGCAGCAAGTTGTAGGTTTGACTGTCCCGTTCCAGAAAGGAATTGGCAGGAACACCAGAGTGGCAAAATACAAGCTACAACACAACGCTCCAGTTGACATCAACACATATGCCCTACCAAGCACAACCAGTTTACTACATGTATATCACACCACAAACATAAGTAAGTGTCTTACTGAACATGACTGGGAATCAGAATCAGTATCAGAATCAGAATACTTTAATAATCCCTAAGGAAATTATGTCATGTCATGTCATGTCATGTCATGTCATGTCATGTTATGTTATGTTATGTTATGTTATGTTATGTTATGTTATGAATCCTACAATCCATGAGCAGAAAAAATATCTCCATGTTACACTCTTCTTCACTTACATTTTGGATCTGCTTTTCCTCACTTCTAATACGAAGTAATCCAGTGAGTGACTTGATATGGGAAAAAAGATCTCTAAAAAGTATGCCATCTCTTCCTTTTTTCTTTCTTTTTTTTCAGTGGGAGAATCAATTCGTCACTCATGAGTAACAAAATGTTTCTCCCATTGAAAACGCTATGTCCAGATGAACAGAATCAACTTTTTGGGACTTACAACATAAAGTGCCTTGAGGCAACTGTAGTTGTGATTTGGCGTTATATAAATAAAATTGAACTGAATCTTTTGTTGTGAGCAGGGCAGTGATGATTTTTCTCATGCTTCCTGTTACACCTTGTGCACATGCTTTGTCTGTACTCACAGACTGTACTTGTGTTTTGGTTGTAAGCCTTACTGCTCCATCTTGCATGTGTTTGGTTCTGCATTGTTCGTTTCACTATATCCACAGGATAGTCCTCTCTCCATGCTTTTGTGCATGACAGTGAAAGCCTGCCTGGCCAGTCTGCTGGGTGTGCTTTCACTGGCTTTCACATGAAAATTCAAACTGCTTTGGTGGTCCAAATTTAGCCATCTCTGTGAAGCGTTCGGTCGCAGACTTCTGACACCATGTCACATCAACCACAATACTCCTACTTGTGTTAATGATATTTTTTGCTAACCATGAACATCTACAACAACATCGAGACGAGGGCACAGCATCTTCACATAGCCCGCTTCTGGGGTAGACATCCTGTTTATAATACTTCCCTGTCGCTGATGTCACATACAAGCAACATGTAGCTTATTGCATATTTGTAATCCACACCACACTGGTTGGGTATGATTAGGAAAAGAGACTATTTTATTGCATAAAATAATGCTGATCGCATCTTGCGGATATCAACTGCTTGCGCCACCCAGTACACCCAGCCAGACGAAGAAAAATCATTTTCTGACTCCAGGTTGTTGTTCTGGTAAACCACCTGTCATGTGACTCAAAGAGGTTCTCCTTCACACAGTCCTCATTTAAAAAGTGCTTTACAAATCTGAACATTACAGCTAACAAGTGAATAATCCCATTTCAGTTCAGCTAGCCAAACAGCAAGGTGAGTTGTCAAACTGAGCAACCAACCCGATGACTTCACATGCTGTACTGGCATAGTATGGCGGTTTATTTGAAGTGTTCTAAAAACTTGTAACTTTAAATACTTATTTCTTAAATCTAGCTTCACAGACAGAGTTAACTGTATGTCAATTCTTGAGAGCAGGGCTGCATAGTATAAATTAGCCTTTATACATGTAGTGTTTCATATCAACTTTAACTCACAGTTTATAAACATTAATCTGAGGCAATAAGTTAGAGGATATAATGTAAGATTATAGAAAAATAAAGATGCTAGATTTGTTTTCATGATCAAAAAATTTGGATATATGTTGGATATGTGTGTAAAATAATATTAAGCACATAACATGTAATATATTTGTATGGTAATAAGGAGAGGCTCCACCAATCAGAAGAAAAAAATCCAATCAGGCAATTGGAAAACCTACTTAATTAACTTTAGAAATTTATAGATGTTCCCAATTAGGAAATTGAAGAACACACATGATGTATATACATTGTATAATTATTTATTCATTAAAAAAATAGTGTATGGATGATATTCACAAGAACAGGGGTTACGAGACTTATAGGTTGGTCTGGCTTGATGGGGGTCCTGGGTACACCACACACTCACCCAACGGCTGAGTTGTCACCCCCCGCGTCTCCCCCTCTGTCTCCCTCTTTCGTTTCTGCTGTCTCTGTCCTCATCCTGGTGCTTATGGTGTCTGGCCCTCTGCAGTTTTTGGGGGTAAGGGTTGGCCTGGTGTGTTGTGCTTTCCTGTGTGGTGCGGTCCCAGGGTCCTCATTGCAGGCCCATTGCCCTGTCCCTGTGCTCGGCTCTCTGGGGTGGGATGGGTGCCTCTCACTTCTGGGATTGGTGGGGGTGCAAGGGTGTGGGGCTCGGGTAGATGCCTTGTGGGACTGGTTGTCATGCGCCTACCCACGGCACCCAGGTCATGCTGACTGGTGTCCTTCTTGGGCTTCGGGACTGTTCGCTGTCCTTCAGTTTCTGTGGTGAGGGGTGGTGCAACGGCAGAGCCAGGGGAGCCAGGGACACCACTGGCATTCATGATTACACTGCTGTAATCAGCAGCTGGGTCCTATCACAGTGGTTCCGGAAGAGGAGGCTCATCTGGCGGGTTCCAGCAAGCATGGTAGAGTGGGTCCGCTGCCACCGACTGGCTGGCCTGGACGTTGCAATGACACTAGCAGAGGATCACCTGGCAGCGTGGCTGGGGGAGCTGGTGGGGCGGCCACCGCTGACAGTGGGATGTGGTGGGACAAGGGCCACGGCCACAGTATGTGGAATCAAACTCTTGCTGTGAGCCACCGTGCTTCCCCCCTGGGTGCCAAATTAAATATTTGGGAAGAATTTATAGACTAAAGGCTGCGGTTAGCTCCTGCCTGATGCACCCCTTAATGGGATAATAATTGGGAACGGATTGGCCTGGGCTAAGTGCATTAATGGGCACTGTGTAGGGGTGTGTTCATGACCAGTAGGGATATGTGATATGTGGTCTGTGTGACACGAGGCTGTCCAACACAAAAAATCTGTTTGGACCAGCGTCTACCACCCTCTGCCTGACAGGCTGGGGCAGCAACTGAATAAGACTTCAAAGTCCACGCTTAGTAAGTTCATTCATGAGGATGAATGCAGTTGGGACTGCTGGCTGGACCCTCTGTTGTTTGCAATGTGGGAGGTGCTCCAGGCTTCCACGCGATTTTCTCCTTTTGAATTACCATTTGGCAGAAAGCTGCGAGGAGTGTTGAACCTCATTAAAGAAAACTGGGAGCAAGGTCCAAGCACAAAAAATGAAATTCAATATGTTCTGGACCTGAGAGCAAAGCTACACACACTGGACAGATTATCACGGGAGAATTAGCTCCCGCCCCAGGAACGTCAGCTGTGCCTGTACAACAGAGGAGCTAAGCTCAGACAATAAAAGATAGATAAAGTGCTTTAATTGCTCCCTTCATTCAGCTCAAAGCTACTCAGGGCTCTTCATAGTCACATGGCAAAGGGGGGTTGACTATGACGTGGTGGGGTCGGACAGGGGAGGAGCCACACTTTTATCACCTCAGCCTCCTCAAAGCATGGAGAAAGGCTGAAAGCCCTTCTTTGGTGAGCCTCATGAAGAAAAGACATGAGCCAAGACTGGAGGTGCCAAATTCAACTGTTTCATCCTCCCTCCATTGTGATGACCATCTCATACAGGCCTAATGCAATGTTGTTGCATTGCAACAGTGTTTTTGTTTTCCCCCTGCCTGTTCATACCACTCTCATAGAGCACCATTTTGCACTAACATGAGAGTGCATTCACTGCCTTATTGGTTACCTGAACACAAAAAACAAATTGGTCAGAAGGAATTGGCCAAGATACTAAAAATGCGGGTAATAGAAGAGTCACAGTGCTTGCTGTAGCCCCATAGTTCTTGTGGTGAAGAAGGATGGATCTATATGGCTTTCTGTTGACTACTGCTAGGTGAATGAGGTGTCACAGTTTGGGGCCTACCCTATGACTCAAGTCGTTGAGCTCCTGGATAGGAATCGGAATTGATAAGAATTTAGCAATTCCAATTCCATTATCGATATCACTTATCAATTCGATTCCTTAACGATTCCCTTATCAGTTGTCACTGGCTCCACTTTGAGAGTCACCACCATCTCTAAGCAGCTTATCAGAGACATTACATTCATGTGAATTAATTACATGCTGCTTGGTCAAATGTTTGTGCATGTTGGAGGTCTTTCCCCTCTTTGTTGTGATCAGTGTTGGGGTCATTACTCAAAAAAGTAATTATTACACATATTACACAGAACAATCTTAATTACACCCAGAAGAAAGACATTTGTTATACTGAGTTCTATCACAGTGGACCCAGATCATGTTACTCTGTAAAAAGATCTGAAACACACTGTCTCATAATTACAATTAACAATATAAACCTACAGGCTACAGCCCCACACACCAACACAA